>JANSMC010000131.1:0-63471 GCA_029299015.1 Ophiostoma montium
GGGGTTGTCATTTTAACCGTATTTGGTAAGGTGGATGCAATAGGACGCAGTCGAGGTACCTGGCTGAGGGGGGATTTATTAGGCCGCGTACCTCCGTACAAAGAGCAACCGTTCTCGATAGGACGATAAGGAGACCGATAAGATAAGCAACTAGTGTGGCGTCAACAACCACTTTCACATAGCTGGCTTTTTGGAAACCCTGCAGCAGTACCGTCTATTGACTACATTGCGACCACCACCACAACCGCCTTTGCACAATCACCACTCATTTTGCGTACATTGCACAAGAAACACACTCTTCCTCCACTGCCAGGACTACGCACGCTTAGCGATCACAACTGTCGCGCGATTAGCAGCCGACCATCTGCCGACCACATCCCCTCTTCTCTCTCACACACAACCACACGCACAGCGCCGCCAACATGGCAGACCAGGACTCGTTCACGCTGTATGCGCTGCACATTGACCCCAAGACCAAGACCGTCGTCAGCAGCAGCGGCACGCCAAAACCAGAGGTTGCGGCACCCACACCCACACCCACACCCACGCCATCAACACGAACCAAGAAGACGACGCCGTTGGAGGCCGAGCTGGACGCGCTCAACGCGCTGCATCGGGCGATCGTGGCCATGGAGAACGGCATGCCGGTGCCGCCGCCGCCGATGCCGGTCAACCCAAAACGCACGGCGCAAGTGCAGAAGCTGCGCGACTCGGGCAACGCCGAGTTCCGCAAGGGCCAGTACGCCAACGCGATCCGCTTCTACACGCTGGGCCTGGACATGGCCTTTAAGCGGCCCGTGTGGGAGCCGGCGCAAATGGTGCTCGAGGACGTCGTCAGCCTGTACGCCAACCGCGCGCAGGCGCACATGGCGCTGCAGGCGTGGGTGGAGGGCGCGGCGGACGCGGCGCTCAGCGTCGAGGCGCGCAAGACGGGCAACGCCAAGGCGTGGTGGCGGCGCGGCAAGTGCCTGATGGAGCTGGGCCGGCTCAGCGAGGCGCAGGAGTGGGTGCGGCACGGGCTCGAGATGGAGGGCGAGGAGCCGGACCTGCAGGCGCTGCGCACCGAAATCCAGGCGGCGCTGGACAAGGCGACCGAGTCTTTGTAGGGGCAGGAGATGGGGACGGGGCAAAGCTGTTGTTTTTGAATCAACATGTATTTACGAGTAGTGGCGGGCAGACAGCCACCTTATCAGCATACCCGGGGCTATGGCTTGTGCACTATGGCTTGTGCAGTGTTTCTTCAGTATTTCTTTCAGTTGGCAGATGTTGCGGTATTGCGTACTTGATTTGTCTTGCAATGTATCATGATTCATTATGATTCCACTCACATGGCAGCTCTGCCAGACAGAGATAACGAATGACGCCGAAACATTAAACTTCATATCAATATTGCATGCACTAGATGACAGCCATCATTCTATATGAATCAAAGGACCCGCGTCCACGCGGCCGTCCTTTTACTGAGCAGTGGAACGCAAAAGAAACCCGAAAACGATAAGCAAACAGCCTGGTCGGAAAGACGCCGCAAGACAGAAACATGAGGGGGATAGCAATCGCAGAGTTCAGGGGGATATAAGAAAATAGACAGAAAAAGAAAAGGACGCATCCGAAAAAAAAAAAAAAAAAGGATTGCAATGCAAAGGAGCTGTGTGTGACGAAGACGGCAATGGAAAACCACAGACACAGAGACGCAGGTAGTCCGTCGGCAACACCCTACATCTCCATCTTCTCGTTGAACGACTGCGTGGACACCGTCTTCTTGCGGCGCACCGGCATCTCGGCGTCCTGGCAGGTCATGCGGTGGCCGAGGGCACGGTCGAGCTTGGCCCCCAGGGCGAGCTTCTGGAAAACAACCGTCTTGTCCTCGTTGAGCACGACGCGCTGCTGCGCCAGGGCCTTGTTCTCCATGCGGTCAATGGCCTTTTCAATGGTGACAATCTCGGCGGTGGCCGAGTCGGTCGAGGTGGTCGTGGGTGCGTACGAGGGTGCCATGCTGTAGGTGCTGTAGCGTTGGGATGCGTGAGCCTGGTATGATGTTAGCTGTGGTCGTTATCGCTGGATCACGAAGATCAAGACGACGCTCGTGTTGCTCGACGTACCGAAGGCCCCATGATAGGGCGCGCAGACTCTCTTGACGAAGGCATGTTGGATATGTGAAAGCGTGTAAAGCGTGTGAATGAAGCGTGTGTATCGGTTCTGCGAATCGGCTCGGCGAAGATGATCGGGAGACGATGATGCGATTGGGGGGAGATTGGCTGGATGCGATCGGGATGGCGGTGACACAGAGAAAAAGATGGCAGGATTGTCCGACCGTGGATGGACAGTGATTGGTTCAATGAAACGGTATGGAAGAAGAAGAAGAAAAAGAAGAAGAAAAAAGAAACGAAAAAAAGAAGAACAGAGAAGGTTTAAAGGTAAAGAGCACCACGAGGAAAGGAGGCGTGTGGTGTGTTTTTGGCAAAATGGACCGGCAAAACTGTCAGCACGTGGAGGAATGAAGGAGACGGGAACGAGGGAAAGGGGCGAGCGCTACTTTTTAGCGGGCGTTGCGTTGCTCCGTACGGGTGCGCGAGCGAAGCAGGGAAATATGGTGACAGAACAGTGGGGCCTCAAAACTACCCCGTGGCACTCGTATCGTGTATCCCAAGGGGGGGCTGTGACGGAAGATCCCATTCCAGACCGAGGCTGGAAGGAAGGGACGATGCGGTGCTCTCAACGAGTAATGACTCGTACTACGAGTAAGTACGAGTACTGGCATGTCTTGTCTGACTATTATTTCCAATTCTGGCATTTGCTCTCTTTGTTCCATGCCTTCGCCAATCGTTCCTTCCCGGCACTGCGTCGTAATACGAGTACCTGCCCTCGTACGGCTACGTGTGGTGATCATGCTACCTTCCCTTTGCACGAGTTCTCCGTACTCCTTGGGGACGCATGCGCCTGCCATGTGCTAATCACGTGGCAAAGGTGCTACGAGTACGAAGTGTTCCTGGGGCACGCTGGGCATGTCCAACGTCAGCGCGTGTCCATTCCATCGAGATCCTGCACACGACCGAAAGTACCATGCAGCTACCCTGGCCGGCTGCAGGACATCAAACGAACAAAGCGATTGGTCCATATTACGTAATATCTGATCTCGTAAACGCATGCTTGGACAGCTCCATGAGGATATGGATCTTGTTGATCCTTGTTGAAAAGAACGAGTAAAAACGAACAAGAATCAAACAAGACAACTATTGGAGTACGGGGTAGCGATTCGTACTCGGACGGAGTGGGCAAAAAAGTCGTTAGATCCTGCTGGAGGTGTCGATCTTTCTCGCCTCCTTCCGAAGACGAGATAAGTAGCCGTCCATTTCCAGCTTTTTTTTTTGTTTTAGGTTTTGTTTTTTCCACATGCCCAACACGTGGCGCAATACCGTTTCAGCCTCTGTGCTCTCCATACGGAGTACAGTTTTCGAGTTGGTTAGGTTTTTTGCGAATTGGAAACAATTTGGAATGAGTGAAATTCATACAACGGACGGTTCTTGTTTCAAAACGTCAAAGCTCGGCAGTCATAGCGTCGCTTTGTCCTCGAGGAAGAGGCGAAATGCCGGCGATGCCAAGATACGAAGAGCAAATCATGTGAACGATTTTTCCATCTCCGTCTGTTATCTGTTACTCAGCCGGTTATTCCGTAGCCTCTCGGCTTTGTAAAGTGTGCTCGTACTCCGTAGCCTTTTTTTTTTTTTTTTTTTTACCATCCGCCAATCTGGTGTTCCATCGCCAATCTGCGACACCCATCACAACATACTCGTAAATCTACGAGTACTCGTACGAATCACGACAGCACGGAGCCTGCAGCTGCTGCATCATCCATCGTATCATCGAGTGCTTTATGCAGCCTGGCTGGTAAGGTCACGTGACAGCAGATGGCATTCAAACGGGAGCGGCAGTCACTCGTTAACACAACCTCAGCCTTGCTTCCAGTAACAGAGCTAAAACGTAAAATTGCATTCATGACAAAACCACACAAAAATATAGATGCCCAGCCATCCAGCCATCACCTGCTCTTGTCCTTGCCTTTGCTAGACGACTTGTGTTTGCTGTCGTGGCCGTGGCTGTGATGCCGGCTGGACGATGTGCTGCCGTCGCTGGACTTCTTCTTCTTCTTGGGGTCCTCCTCTGGGATCGGTCCGGCGCTCTCTGCATTTGTCAGTCGCCATTCAAAATCTATTTCTTCTTTCAATGTATAACCTACCGCTGCGTGTGCAGTTTCTGCAGCATCCGTGGTCGCACGTCTCGACGTATTCGTACTCGTCGCTCTGGTAGTTCTTCTCCCACGACGGGTTGGCAAACGTGCACCAGCCGAGCGTGTTGGGTCCCTTTTTGCACTCGCAGCAGTCCCAGACGCCGCCGAGCTCCTTGAAATAGCAGTTTTTCAGCGGGCAGCGCGACTTGGACGGCTGTGAGATGGCATAGGTGGTCTTGTCGCAGATGGTGGCGTGGCCGGTGGTGACGTCGATCTTGGCCCGGGGGCAGTAGTGCCACTTGACGGACTGGTGGCCGCACGGGTGGTGATGTGGGTGTCCGTAGCACATTGTGTTGGAGGGATGGAGGGACTTTGTATAGATTTTGTTATGGTGTTGTGTAGTGGTGTGCAGTGAGCTGTGTGTTGTGTGGTGATGTGATGCTGCCGTGCAATGTCTCATCCGTATGGTGACGAGGTGAAGCAGAGAAGAAAGCAAGCAAATGATGATATCTGGGTAACAACAAAAAATCCTCTGGCAATAAAGAAAGAATGACATCGTCAGGACGTGGCCATCACCACATCTTTATACTCGCAACTCCTGCCGTCGAAGCCAACAAAGTGACTGTCAGGCCCGGCCAGACGGTCAACAAACAGAGACATAACACTTGCGTTCCGCCCACCCCCCTCGCATGCTAGTTGCGATTATGATGAAATGCTCGGTGCGACCAATGGCAATGGCAGGGGACCCGACCGGCGTACAATTCGTTTGCCCACACCTTGCTTGTTCTTGTTCTTGTTACCCAAGATGCTCGGATATCGCGCCGCTCTGCTGCATCAAGGAGGCTCAGCGACTAGGGGCGTACCGCGATGGGGATTGGAGGGCCATCCCAGGAGTCTGGTACTGGCGAAACATCCCGACCTTTTGTTTCTCCATCCCTATTGCCATGCCCTGTTTGTCTTGTATTTTTGTCTTGTAATTTTTTGTCTTGTTTGTAGTTGTCTTGTTTGACCCGTATTGTCTTGTTGTCTTGTTGTCTTGTTGTCTTGAGTCGGCGGCGGCCACGGATTCTTGGCAGTACACAAGACACCCGGAACCAAGTAAATAGCAAGAAAAGCAAAAACAAAAAAAAAAGCTAAATGCTGCCCCTAAGCTGCGTTTGCATGTCTGCACAAAGTAACTTGTCACAAGTACACGTGAGCATGCGTACGAAAGATGCACCTATCATATTCCGTCTGCAAGACATTTTTTTTTTTTTTTTTGCTGGGTTCGGCCTCCGTCGGCGATGCCGTGGTACTCGTACATACGGAGTAGCTTGGGTCCCTCTTTTCTTGCATCTCGCCTATCTTTCATTTTCCCGTGGACAAGGCGCGGCGTGCCGAACCACTGTGCTGGAACGACGATGCAGTCGTGTGCCACGGGGGTCGGCAGGGCAGGGCGGGAGCACCACCATTGATGCTCGGCCTCCTCAGCCCAATGGCGCTGTCCATCGTTGCACTGCTTTTTGTTTTTATTCCTTATCCCATGGTGTCGGAGTTTTGATCGATCCGTCCATCTGCAGGATCGACAGGGACCCTTTTTTTTTCTTCTCTTTTTTTCTCTTTTATTCTCTTTTTCCTTCTTTTTTTCTTTCTTCTACAGGGCCTGCATGTACTCTCGCTACGGTCGAGCAATCATCATCTGCAGCGGCTAGCTGCTTGTTTTGGCCAATGCAGTCTGCAGCGAGCTTACGGGCCTAGGGCGTATTCTCTGTGATGAAGCTGTAACTTGAATTCAACCTGTGCTCCCATAAAAATATGATGTGTTCGAGTCCCTGTAGATCTCTTCCATCATTTGTATCAACTTGCCTGATTGTCTGACCGTCCAGATTGTCTGACCGTCTGATTGTCTGATTCGTCTTGATTGGTATCTCACTGCTTCTCCGCCATCCCGGTCCCGGGTGTCTGGTTTTACCCCTCCCACGTTTGTTTGCACACTGCGACCTCGGATATCGCGGGTGTGAGTACTCGTATGATAAGCGATCCATTGGATTCGATCGTGGTGGCTGCTACCTGCAGACCTGCAGAGCCCGTGCCTGGATCTGGGCGCCAATCTCACTTGGCTCGCTTGTGCTACGCCGGCCGTCGCACAGCCCAGAGACATTGGATCAGATTTCTTTCGGCTATTGTGCGGGAGGGGGGAGGGGGAGGGGGGAAGAGAGAGAGAGAAAAAGAAAAAAAGAGGCAAGCCACCGATCGCTGCAGCTCAGACATGCTGCACCCATCGCGCCTCGATCTCATCGTAATCTTGGCTGGTGGAAGGGGGGAGCTAGTGGCTGGTGGCTGGTGTGTATGAGTACGGAGTATTGCCCATGATGCAACGCGGCGGCCGGCTTCAGATGAGACGAGACGCAACCATGGCAAACGCCCGATCATGCGACACAGCGTCCCAGAGGGATGGTTGGAATCTGCAGCGGGAGACGGAGTCGTATGTGGCCGCATCCCGAGACAAAAGGTCTCACGAAAACGACAGTGTGTTGGTAGCGAAGGCGAAGGAGTCCCGGGGGAGCGGTGAAGAAAAGGCATTGTCTGTCGAGTGTCGAGTGTCGAGTGTCGAGTGTCGAGTGTTGAGTGTTGAGTGTCAAGTGTTATATTAGTTTTAGTACAGACCTGCTTACAGACCTGCAGCCTGCAGCCTGCAAATGCAAATAAATTATATAGAGCAGCCCAATCCGGGATTCGACCACGACCAATGCCTCCCTTTGCCTTGCCCCGAATGCCGGGTGTCCATATCGCACATAAACTTCTTTCACCCCCCCCCCCCCTCGTGCTACCTTGCTCCCTACCCCAGTCCCTCCCTTGCCATATTTCCATCTTTCCGCCTTTCATTCCTCTCTCCTCTCCCCTCCAGCTTTCATGTATCCTCCCGTCTGCCCCGACATTTATCGGGACGCTGCTTCACACTCGGGGCAGCAAATGTGCTCGCACTGCACATAGTTGCCCTCGATGATCATGGTGCAGCTGCACCGCCCGTACTCGTTCCACGCCTTGCCGCACCAGCAGCAGTTCCACAGGCGGTTCTTGGACTCAAAGGGGCAGTCGGGCAGCGGGCACTTGGGCGCCAGCAGCGACGCGGCCGCCGTCTGCGGATCGCCTGCGAAGCTCGGCGGTGTCGGGTACGGCTGGGCAATCTGCTGGAGGTTGACGCAGGGCAGCAGATTTGGCATGGGCGACGATGACGACGATGATGATGAGGGCGCATGGCTTCTTCTCTTTTTGCTGCTGCTGCTGCTGCTGCTGCGTTTGGACGAGGAGGAGGCAGAGACGGAGGCACTCGATGCTGTGTCTGCGTGGACGGGGATGGCATCGGCACAGAACTTGATCTCCGTCTTGACGTGCTCGCAGGTGAGCGTATAAGTGATTTGGAGGCACATGGCTGTGGTGTGATAGAGATAAAAGAGCTTGCTTGAAGCAGATGCAGACTTGTAAATCCGGCTGCTCATAAAAAACACATTAGTCCATGGCCTTCAACTATCCAACTGTGCTGTTCCACACAGCCCCCCTGCGATGCCGCCAGCTCGTATTTACCTCGGGTGTAGTTGGATGCGTAGTCTTTCAAATATCTTAACCTGGGTAGTTGATGCGTAGTCGATCTGGTATCTAGTCTGCCAACCTGGATGGGTTTATATTTCCTTGCATGCCGCTCGCTTCCTCTTATATCGGCCCAACACGCCGTGGTCATTGATTAAGTGGTTTTTTTTGTTTTTTTTGTCGTGCCCGTTCCAAGAAGGAGGGAGCAACGAAAAAAAAAAAGCCCGCGACGCCGCTACTATCCCTGATTGGTATGCTCGTATCGTGCCTGCGCGTCATTGCGGCCGTGATCCCTCACCGAAGGTGGTGGTGGTTCTAGCAAGCTGATCAACGGCAGGGAAATTTTAAACACGGCGTGTCGATCCGACGTCAAAGTAACAAAAAAAATTGTTCCGAAGATGTTGCGCAAGAAGCAACCGTCCCAGCTGGCCTCTGCTCCTCCTCCTCCTCCTCCTCCTCCTCCCCCTGTGTGGCGTCTTTCCTGGGCAAGTCCACCCTGTTGCCCATGAAAGAACAAGAACTGCGGCATGCTTGTTCATGCTGCACACCCGTCCGCCGCCCCCTCCCCCTCCCCTCAAGGTCGAGGTGTCCGATCTCCACCGCGTTGCAGGTTTGTGAGGCTGAACTGTGGTGGGCTACGTCTGCTGAAGGGACCACGGAAAACCGTCTCTTGCCATTGCAATACGCGTTTTTAATCTATTTTTCCAGCTCTTGTTGCTCCTTTGATATTGACCTCGATCTGCTGCGCGGCACCTTGGGCCGACGGCGGCGTCGATACGAGATTCTGCAGAGCAGGCAATCAATTATTGTTTTCAAAAAAAAAGAAAGGACACGACATAAAGACACGACATAATATGCAATGTCCAAGAAATGTCAATAATCGCAGCCATCAAACCAGCCTCTTTCCTCTGTGCAGTCGGCCAATACCCAAGCCACCTCCGCCCGGCTCTGGAAATGACCTGTGGACAGTGTTGTGCGAGCATCGTCCACGGCAATGTTTGCCGAGATCTGGAGTGTGCTATTTTGAGTTTTGGGTTTTGAGTCTTGTATCTATCGTTTCCATTGTGGTGCCTGTTACTCGGGACTTTTTGGACGTTGCATCCAGCTGTCATCTGTGCTTATGTACGTCGGTCCCTCAGCTGAGGTGCCCTTGGTTGGATCTTGCTGCTGATGCTGTGGCTTGCGACACAAAGTGTCATGCTAACTCCAAAGTGGTTTTTTGTTGGTAATTCAAAGTTATGAAGAATATGACAGTGGCAGACTGCAGACTCAGCTGTCTTGCCTTCCTTTACTTTGCTTTGCACCACTCCGCTGGCTTGGTTATCTTGCGCGGTACGACTGTACGGAGTATGACAGATCGACTTGCCTGTCCTCCCCCCCCCCCCCCATTCCCATTCCCCCATTGCGAGGCCTGCTGCCGACGTCTGTCCTCCCACACCTTTTGATACGCCTGTGTCATCAGCCTGTGCCATCACAAGGGCCCAGCCCAGCCGCACTTGGTGTTGCATGCTCGCACACTGGCCGGGGACCACGGCAAGACAGCGAGACAGCGAGTCAGCGAGACAGCGAGACAGGCCTGTATGACATGTGACAAGCAAGCCGTCGTCGCTGTTGCGGGCGGCGATGTTTCAGCTGGCTTGCATCGGACATTGCAGTCTGTGGTTGTATTGGCTGGAGATGTCTGCACGCGTCATCGGCAGTGTAGCTGTTTCTGCAGGTATATAAGCTCGAGGATAAGCTCGAGGAAGTCTACATTGTAAGATTTTGATACACACCAACCAACACTAATACTAACACTAATACTAACAAGAAAACGCGAAGAAGAAAATGTGAAGACAGAAGCAGATGTGAAGAGAGAAGCAGAGCTGATGAAGAAAATTTACCGACAGGAAAAGGCAGCTAGGAGGCGTCATGTCTCCTTTCTAACTAATGTGCAGCCGAACAACACCCCTAGAAGCCAACAGACGAGGATATCGGCAGGCTCAGCCCCAAATGCACGCTCATCTCGTCGGGCTGGCAGTTTTTGCAGCACACGTGGTAGCAGAGCGTGTCCGGGCTGGCCCGCATGCGGTGGCCGCACCAGCGGTAGACGTTGCCGCCGCGCCGGCACTTGCAGCACACCCAGACGCCGTTGAGCTCGGCCAGGCGGCAGGCGCCCGAGCTGCAGTCCGGGCTGGACGTGCAGCCGCCCATGGCACACGGGTTGTTGTAGTCGACGCTCTGCTGCTGGTCAAAGTAGAGGCTGGCACAGGGCAGCGCCATGCCGGTCGTGGGATCCATGGCGGCATGGCTGCAGAAGCCGTACTGCATGACATAGTCGATGCTCTTGTTGCAGGGGGGCGTGTGGTGGCGATGGAGGTAGTAGTATGTGCACATGGTTCGTGGTGTCTAGGGGTCTGGGTGTCTGTCGGCGTTAGATATGCCCTGCTTCGCACATGTAGAGACTGCCTACCTGATATTGCTTGCAAGCTGCCTGTCTTTGAGTGTTTTTTTGTTGGCTCAAAGAACAGTCTGATGATAGTGTCGATAACAGTCTCAAAGAAGGTCGAAACAGTTGCAGATGCTTTCTTGCTGCCGTGTAAATGTCACTGCTCGTTTGTGTAGTTGCTCGTAGTTGCTCGTAGTTGCTCGTAGTTGCTCGTAGTTGCTTGTTGCTTGGTCTGGTCAATGCTGTCATGGCCAGCCGTCTTGGACACGGGCATCGCCCACGTTTATATATATACACATGGAAAAGAAGGACGGCTCATCCGCCCGCGTTCGTCTTTGTCCTTCCTCCTCGATTGTTGTTGTTGTCGTTGTTTGTGTTGACCGATCCGGCGAGCACGCGCGCCTGCGTTGTCTCTCGTCTTTGGTAACGTCTGTTGCAACGGCGTCATGATGCGTTACCGCGCCTGTGTCGGAGGCCCGGGAACACCAACAAGCCTATTTTACGCAGTACATAGTTTTTTTTTCTTTTTTAGTTTTTTTCTTTTTTAAACACAAATTGTAAATCTATCCCATACGGGACTGCATCGCCAGGGGAACACCAGACCCCCCCCTTTGCCGTAACAAATCTCACCTCGGATGCTCCTGCTCGAGTCTCCTTGCGTCTCCTTGCGTCTGATTTCGAGTTCCAGAAACAAAAAAAAAGCTTCTATTTCAAACAGCATGTAGATGAAGCTTCTTCAGGGGGTGCAACACAAACGTCCAAGGAATCAACCCGATACACAGGGAGAGACACTGCTAAAAAAGCCCGTCGCTCGGGTGGCTGTGCTCTGGTGGTCTGGTGGTCTGGTGGTCTGGCAGTCATCCTTCCCTATCTCACTGCTTTGTAGCATGCCTTCTCCTCTACTTTGTATACTTGCACGGCATGGCATTCGCCTCACCATGCAGAGCCCGTGCAGAGGGACCCTGCCTTTGGGTTGCACCTGCTCACCTTTGACCAGCAGTTGTTACCCGCCCCAACGCTCGCCAACGCTCTTGGTCGTTTGTCCTGCAAAACGTGCAGAGCACTTGTTAGTCCGTGCCCACGTCACGGCATTGCCCTAGCCCACTCACTCTATGCCAGACGTTTGATTTTTTTTTTTGCGAGGGCTGTGGCGTTTGTGCCCACGGCACCCATGCCGCGTCCTGTGTGCTACGAGTACTCGTACATGTGGGCGGGATAGGGCGCGTCTGAGTCCTGCACAGCACAGAAGCCCATGTGCGAGGTCCGTGTGCGGAAGAAGACATCATCAGGGCACGTTTGTCGGAAGCACACAAACGGGCTCGCGGAGAAGAGCAGAATCGGGAGGGGGCTCCGTTGTCTCCGAGACATGTTGGGCCAAGCACTGGTGCCTCGTGTGCCTCTGTGCCTCTGTGCCTCTGTGCCTCTGTGCCTCTATGCCTCTGTGCCTCTCTGGTCGGCATCGTGTCGAGTGCCGTCATCAGACCAGGGTCGGCGGAGGCTGTGGGCGGACAACAGTGAGCAATCTCGCCTGCAAGATGGAATCCATCAAACGCTGTGCTGCTCGAGGAGGGCAGGCTGGTGCAGCGTACTCGTAGAAAATAAATAAATCCGAAAAACTAATCCCGACCGACGCGTGCCATACGAGTAGTTTTTGTCGTCTTTCTTTTGCATTTCTTTTGCATCTCTTTTGCATCCCTGCCCGGATGCTGTCTGCAGTACTCCATGACACAAAGCAAGACCGGATGGAGGACAAGAATGGCCATGTGGCTAGCCTACAGCTTCCGCTTGTGTCTTCTAG
Organism: Ophiostoma montium; assembly: GCA_029299015.1. Classification (NCBI taxonomy): domain Eukaryota; kingdom Fungi; phylum Ascomycota; class Sordariomycetes; order Ophiostomatales; family Ophiostomataceae; genus Ophiostoma; species Ophiostoma montium. The sequence continues at coordinate 12,019 of JANSMC010000131.1, forward strand.
AACCGTTGATCACGAACTATAAATATGGGAAAATATGAGAAATGACAAAAATAAAAAAATAAAAACAAAAATGACAAAACGTACAGCAGCGGGTATTCGCTGGTCGTCACCGACCCAACTACTAATCCACCGATCACTGGTTTAACTAGGGGAGAGCGGACGGGATCCCGTGCTTTCCAGTGTCTATGGCCGTACGTGGCAGAAGAGGTGTGTATGTTTATTTATATTCTGTTGGGTATCAAAATCAAAACGCAAAATCAAATGATGCAGGCCTCGCTGCCCAGAGGTCTTTGTTGCTACGGTAGCTTACGGAGTAGAATAAGCGAGTGGTACGCTTAGGCGAGAGCTCCTACAAAGAGAGGTCCAGGGAGCGAGCTATGCATGGCTGCCGTCTTGATATCACGCACATAGACCGAACAAAGCACATCCAAGCATTTGGTGATATTGATGCAAGACACCTAGGCTGTCATCGTACACGAGCCAACCATGTTGCAGCAGCCGGCCAGGCGAGCATTGAGACACTTGATTCCTTTATCCTTGCTCGCTGCTCGCTGCTCGCTGCTCGCTGCTCGTCGGAGGACAACGGGGGACGGCTTCTTGCTCAGCCGTGGCGGATTGTGGTTATTGGGCCACACGGAGGAGGAGAGGAGCCAAACAGACGACGGCAGACACAAAATATAAGAGAAACGCAGGGCGTCTGGATGCATGCTTCCGTCGTGAGAATGGTCCGGTCCCCTGTTTCTGACTGTCTCGCTCTTTGTCTGTATCTGTCTGTATCTGTCCGTGTGCGTTTGTCGTCCGTCTAATGTTTGTTTGATTTCGTTTACTTTTATTATCGTGCTGTTTTCTTTCTGTTTTCTCAGACTATTCTTCCACGACTATCATCTGCCGCGTTGTCACACAGGCTGTCCTTGCAAACTTGCACAAAGTGTCTTGCAGTGGTCTGATCAACAGCATCGGAGTTTGCGTGCCAAGACTGACGGCTGATCCCGCGTGGAACAATGGTTTACTCCAACTCAAAGCGTACTCGTAGAGCAGCTTTTTTTTTTCTACGAGTGCAGCGCTGCCCTATTTAGATCCATGGACCCGCCGCAGTTTTTCATACAGCAGCAAATCCCCCGTGGCGCAATTGGATAGCGCGTTAGACTGTTATTCCCTTTAGCAGTTCATCTAAAGGTTGGTGGTTCGAGCCCACCCGGGGGAGTTTTTTTGCTGGTGATTTATTTTTTGATACTGGATTCTGGATTCCTTTTTATTTTTATTTTTATTTTTCTTTTGCACTTCGTCTGTCTTTATATTTTCTGTCCCTTTCTTTCTCATCTCAGCCTCGTCTGTTTTGGATTAATAGGACTAATCTCACGTTGATATCCCGATTTAATTTCCCATTTTATTCAAGTCATATTCGAGTCAGACTCAGTAACATCTTCATCCTACATAGTACATATCACCATATGCTGTCAAGACACTTTCATGCAACAGATGACTCAAGACTTTAATAAAAATGTCTATGCTCTGCAAGTATTCTATCGCAACTACAACAGGAACCCCCAGGAAAGCAACAAGACATCCAAGAACGCAGCCGTAGGTACAGTTGAAGATGGTCACGTGCCAGAGACAAAAAAGATCACGACGTCAACATCTCCCTTCTATATCCCCTCGACACGCTCTCCCTTCTATATCTCAACACCGTCCGGCCGCCTCAGTACAGTCCCCCTTACAGGAGGTCGCGGCGCACAAACTCGTCAAACAAGGCCTTGCCCAGGCCGGCCGGCGACCGCTCGACAACGACACCGGCCGCCTCGAGCGCCTTGATCTTGCTGTCGGCACCGCCCTTGCCGCCGGCGACAATGGCACCGGCGTGGCCCATGCGACGGCCCGGCGGCGCGGAGATGCCGGCAATAAACGACACGACGGGCTTGCCGCCGTTGACGGTGTTGTTGGCCTGCAGGAAAGCAGCGGCCTCCTCCTCGGCCGAGCCGCCAATCTCGCCAATCATGATGATGCCGTCGGTCTCCTCGTCCTGCAAGAAGACCTTGAGGCAGTCGATAAAGTTGGTGCCGCTAAAGGGGTCGCCGCCGATGCCGACGACGAGCGACTGGCCGAGGCCGGCCTGGGTGGTCTGGTTGACGGCCTCGTAGGTCAGGGTGCCGGAGCGGCTGACAATGCCGATGCGGCCGCGCTTGTGGATGAAGCCGGGCATGATGCCGATCTTGCACTGGCCGGGGGCGATGATGCCGGGGCAGTTGGGGCCGACGAGGCGCGTCTTGCTCTGGGTCTTGAGCATGTCGGTGATGCGAAGCATGTCTGGGGTGTTAGCAGACGGTAAGGTAGACAATAAAAAGAGAAAAGAGAGAGAAAAAGAAAAAAGAAAAACCCACCATGCTGGGGAATGCCCTCGGTGATGCAGACGACCAGGGGAATCTCGGCGTTCAGGGCCTCCTCGATACCGGCGGCAGCCAGCGGTGGCGGCACAAAGATGGCGGTGGCAGTGGCACCAGTCTCCTTGACGGCGTCGCTGACGTTGGCAAAGACGGGCAGGTCGAGATGTGTGGTGCCGGCCTTGCGGGGGTTTGTGCCGCCGACGACCTTGGTGCCGTAGTCAATGGCCTGCTTGGCGTGGAAGCTGTGCTGTTAGCGGTTGTGGCTCGACACTGCCATGTTCTGTGCCATGTTCTCTGCCATGTTCTCTGCCATGTTCTCTGCCATGTTCTCGATCATGCCATCACTCACCTGCCCTGCTTGCCGGTAAAGCCCTGGAAGATGACCTTGGTGTCCGAGTTGATGCGCAGGTTCTTGATGGTGTTGGCATAGGGGCTGGAGGCCGAGCTGTAGCTGCGACGGGCCGGGGCCAGCACGGACGACCGCGCACACCGAGCAAAGGACTGCATTGTGGGAGAGGAGGAGGAGGAGGTTAAAGTCGACGAGGAGGTCGGCGACTAGACGAGGGAAATATGGATCGAGGATCGAAAGGTTGAAAGGTCAAAGGTCGAAAAGTTGATACGTTAAAAGGTAAGACGTAGAATCCGAACTAGCCGAGGTCGCAGACGAATCACAGAGGGTCGCGGTGAGGGAAAAGACAAAAAGAGGCTCCGAGAGAAGATAGGTGGTGATAACTCAAGGATACGGTATGCAGCCGCGGGAGTTGTTTGGTGGTGGTGTGTTCGTTGGAGAGCGCGCTGTAAATTTCGTCGCTTTGTGCAATTAAATCTGGCATTTTGGCAATTGTTTTTTCTATTAACTTTTACGGCTGTCTGGAAAAGGAGGGGAAAGCCCCCGTCGTTACGGCGCACATGGGGCCCAACAGAGCTCCCCTGTACGAGGTACGAGTACTTGTAGCAGGCGGTCCGCCGGTCGACACACGGTCGACGTAATATGTACTCGTAGCTGTTTTTTTTGTGTGCTGGTTCGCCTCGGTCAAATTCCGGTCGACATTCGAGCGGTCCGTTTTCGTCTTTTCCCACTTTTTCATAGCGCTGTGCCGTGACTTTTGCAATTTATTTCTGCATTAAAGTTTATCCCGAGTTTCGCATTTATTTTCGCATTTTGTTCAATTTGCATGTGCTTTTGGTGCCTGCCTCGTTCCGCGCTCCCCAGACCCCACTTGTGGTAGCCAGAAAATGCCGCCGTCGGCTTGCACCAGGAAGGTCCACGGAAACTCACGGGTCCGCCACAGCAGTGTCACGTGACGCATATCGATTAATCGATAAGATAACATCGAAAAGTTGAACCCCACCAAGAATTGCATCGAGACGTCACATCACGACGACATGCAGACTGTACGAGATTGCATTGCATTGCAAGCTAGGTGAAGCTTATTGAGTTTGTGCATCAAACAGGGCATCAGAAAGAATATGTTTGATTTTTAAACAAGTTACCCAACGTCTGAGCTTATTTCCTACCAGCACTACAACCATCTTCAACACCCCTCCTTCGACGACGACGACGAACCGCAACTCTTGCTGGCAAGAGTTGTTACCAACACACACAATGGCGACAATAACAGAAACCGCAACGCGCAAGACCAAGGACAACCTGCCTCCCGAAAACGAGCGGTTCCTGCGGTGCTGTGCCGACATTGCGCACGCGCTGATTGAAGACTTTGAAGAGGCGTCGCGCAACCCGAAAAAGGCAGCGCGCGACATCAACCTCAACAGCTTGCGGTCAAAGTATGCGCGCAAGCACCGCGTGAACGGTGTGCCGCCGCTGACGGCGATTATCGCGGCGGTGCCGGAGCACTACAAGAAATACATCTTGCCGAAGCTGGTGGCCAAGCCGATCCGCACGTCGTCGGGCATTGCCGTGGTGGCGGTCATGTGCAAGCCGCACCGGTGCCCGCACATTGCGTACACGGGCAACATTTGCGTGTACTGCCCCGGTGGCCCCGACTCGGACTTTGAGTACAGCACGCAGTCGTACACGGGGTACGAGCCGACGTCGATGCGGGCGATCCGGGCGCGGTACGACCCATTTGAGCAGGCGCGGGGCCGCGTGGACCAGCTGAAAGCGCTGGGCCACTCGGTGGACAAGGTCGAGTACATTATCATGGGCGGCACGTTCATGTCGCTGCCGGCGGCGTACCGCGAGGAGTTTATTGCGCAGCTGCACAACGCGCTGAGCGGGTACCAGACGAGCAGCGTGGACGAGGCGGTGGCGGCGGGCGCGATGAGCAGCGTCAAGTGCGTGGGCATCACAATCGAGACGCGGCCCGACTACTGCCTGCAGCCGCACCTGTCGGACATGCTGCGGTACGGGTGCACGCGGCTCGAGGTGGGCGTGCAGTCGCTGTACGAGGACGTGGCACGCGACACCAACCGCGGGCACACGGTGGCGTCGGTGGCCGAGACTTTTTGCCTGGCCAAAGATGCCGGGTACAAGGTGGTCAGCCACATGATGCCGGACCTGCCCAACGTCGGCATGGAGCGCGACCTGGACCAGTTCCGCGAGTACTTTGAGTCGCCGGCGTTTCGCACCGACGGCCTCAAGATTTACCCGACGCTCGTGATTCGCGGCACAGGGCTCTACGAGCTGTGGCGCACAGGGCGGTACCAAAACTACACGCCCAACGGGCTCATCGACCTGGTGGCGCGGATCCTGGCGCTGGTGCCGCCGTGGACGCGCATCTACCGCGTGCAGCGCGACATTCCCATGCCGCTGGTGACGTCGGGTGTGGAGAACGGCAACCTGCGCGAGCTGGCACTGTCGCGCATGAAGGATCTGGGCACGGCGTGCCGCGACGTGCGCACGCGCGAGGTGGGCATCAACGAGGTCAAGCATAAAGTGCGGCCCAACCAGGTCGAGCTGGTGCGGCGCGACTATGCGGCCAACGGCGGGTGGGAGACGTTTTTGGCGTACGAGGATCCCAAACAGGATATCTTGGTCGGCATGCTGCGGCTGCGCCAGTGTACTACAAAGTACACGTTCCGGCCCGAGCTCGTGGGCCAGCCGACCAGCCTCGTGCGCGAGCTGCACGTCTACGGCACGGCGGTGCCGGTCCACGCGCGCGACCCAAAGAAGTTCCAGCACCAAGGGTTTGGCACGCTGCTGATGGAGGAGGCCGAGCGCATTGCGCGCGACGAGCACGGCAGCGACAAGATCAGCGTGATTTCGGGCGTCGGCGTGCGCAGCTACTATGCCAAGCTGGGCTACTGGCTGGACGGGCCGTACATGAGCAAGTGGTTGGATGGGCGGGGGCAGGGGGATGCCTGAGGTCGACGAGCAGAAGATCAGTTGACAGACACAGTCACGAACAGTCTGAGCCGGGCCCGGTGGTCTGGTTGTGACAAGCCTAGCCGGTCACGGACATCTTGTGTTAACGACAGCTGCAGCTCAGTTGTTGTACAAAACCATTAGGATCTACGGCGTTATTCAGCGTACAAAATGCATTCATATTGGGAGCAGGTTATATTACAGCAGGACACAGCATTGCCTAAATCTGCCATGTAGCTATAGAGCTTATTAAAGATTATATTTCCGACGAGTTTCATCGTCTACAGTCTGGTAATTCTATAGTCCAATCTCAGGCCAACCCCCCTAAGTCTTCATCACCCCCTCGGTCCACTGCGCTCCCATCAGGTGCCTTGGCCGCCGCCCGCATGGCCTCGCGCGTGCTCTTGTCGGCGTTGATGTTGACGCGCCGCCGCCGGATGCCGTTGTACAGCTCGAGCGCATTGACGCGGTCGACGCTGCCGTCCAGGCCAAAGTCTGCGAGTTCAATGTCGCCGGCCACGGTGGCCCGCAGCGCAAAGACAATGCTGCGCCGACCGCCGGCCTTTTCTGCGTCGGCAGCCGCCGCGCCTGCATCGACGGCAACGCGGTGCACCGCCGAGGGCACGCGGCTGCCGCTCAGCACGTGCAGCGTGTCGCCCGTCATGACGGTGACCTGCGGCGCGTCGAGCCATGTCTCTTTTGTCTCCCCCGCGTCGTTTGCAGTGGCCGACCGCGGACTCACTTGCAACCCCGGTCCCCAGCACACACACAGCGTCAGCAAGCCGAGATCGCGGTGCCGCTCCGCCCCGCCGCCGCCGGCCTCGTAGCGGAACAGCCGCAGCAGCGTGGGCGGGTCGTCGCGCGGATGGCCCGGCACGTTTTTGGTATTTTTTGGGTCTGTGGCATCATACACTCCCTCGCCCGGATCCAGGCTGTCGGCGACGACGCGGTCCCAGGCACGTGACCCGCCCGGCAGGCCCAGGTAGACGCCCATGTCGCCGAGGATGCGGTGCAGCAGGCGCGCCGTGTCGTGCCAGACGGGGGCGGCCGCGTCGTAGATGCCGGGAGGTAAGTGCGTCATGCTCTTGCGCAGCGTCAGGTACTCTTTCTCGCCGGCCAGCGCCGTGTAGCCGCGCTCCGTGTTGCCGGCGGCGGCGGGCGGGCCGAGCCGGCCGACGCCGGGCCGGTAGAGCAGTTTTGTCTTGGCGGGCTGGGCGAAAAAGGCGTCAATGGCCGCGAGCAGCGTGTCGTACTGGGCGGCAAGGTGCCGGGGCAGCTCCAGGCCCCAGTAGCCGTGGGCGCAGAGGTGGTGGAGGGCCTCGGGCGAGAGCAAGGGGGGCGGGCCCGGCGGCGGCGGTAAATAGTCCATGCGATCGGGGAATGGATGATTTTTATAAATATGGATATGGATGAGAGGAAGATGAATTCATAGTGCAATGTCTTGAAAGTACAGTCAGTAAGACGTGGCGTGTTAGCCCATTCCGTGGGGCGGTTAGTCGCGGAGGTGATGGAGTCAGCCTTGTCGCCACCGGGTTGAGCATTGATCGACGAGAGCATCGAGCATTTGGCAGCCGATGCAAGGCCGACGACGAGCGACTCATTAATCAATAATTATGCGTAGCATATAAAGAGACCGCAATGTCAACATGCCGTGCAGCCTTGTGGTTTTGATTTATTTTTGCTCCGTCTCGGCATTCTGTTTCCATCAACAATTATTCTCTCGGCGAGGCTACCATGAAAGTGCAAAGGGGAGGCACGCCGTCGCCAATGGCAGACCAGAGGTCAAAGTTTCAGCTTTGCCTAGCAGTCAGCTGAAGACGGGAGAGTACTCCTACTCGTAGACCACTTGTACTCCGCTGTACGTTCCACTGTGTCGGGATGCCAAGATTGGTGCTGCAATAAACGAACGACTGGGAAAAGGAGCGTATAGTAATTCACGTAATATTTTATAGTATCATATAGTTCATCAAGATAACTGGTCTACCACCAGTCATTCGATATGTCAACACGTCTTCAGCCGAATGCCGGAGAGCATCCCGAAAGACCCAAAGAAAGCCAAGCCCGGTCTACAGGGGTTGTCGATCAACGTGGAGAGAGTGGAGCTGAGGCAGGGAAGTCGCTGTCCAGATCCGGTGTTAGTGATGGGAGATACGAGACGACTTGAGCATGAAGGAAGCATGGTTTTTATTTAAAACCATTATTAAAAAACGGACAAAGTGATAGAAGCATCACTTTGTTTGAATTGATGACCGCTGCTGGAGCTGACAGGCCTGGTCGGTGGTCGAGTCAAGTAGGTACTTACTGGTCAAGGTCAGCCCAGCCTTCAACGAGGTCAACAGATCACTCTGTGGCCAATGTGTCAGTAAGCAGTCTTGCTAGGCCATTAATCTAAATTATCCTTCAAATTAAAGTTGCCGACCAGACAGTAACGTGCTTACTCCATACACTACTACAGCCTGGCATACGTCCCAAGTCTCTCAAGCCAAGAGCTTCTCCGGCCGAGTCATGTCCTCAAAAACCTCTGCTTACAGACTACCGTTTTTCTGACTGACACCAGGACCCCTGTGTGCAGTAGCCTCGCCTCTGCACGGACAATCTAAGCAGATTCTTGAGTCGTTTGTCTTGAGAACTGCGTGTGAGTCTGATGTGGTGTCATCTTCCGGCTGATCTTCCCAATCCCCTGGTTCCTTCCGTTCCACACACCAGGCTGCTTTCTACTCCGTAGACCACGCTGTTCCGGGTGACTCTTATGTCAGCCGGTCCAAAGACTGCCCTTGAGATATAGTACGGTAGTCGTTTCCTTGATTCCGAATGCCTCCCTCATCATCCAACATTGCCTTTTTTTTTCAATAAAGCTGATGTGCACATTCAGCCATCAATATATTTATTGCGTTAGTTCACTGTCAAAATCCATGCACCTTTAGGCATCATTCAATCTTACTTTACTGTCCTTGGATCTACATCCGACGATTAATCCAAGTGCACATTGTCATATATACAGTCTATCATTCACACAAGCTACAAAAAGTTGATGCCAACACCTACTTGCAAGCCCTTGCGGCTCTCCTCGCCGCGCCGCAGGACCAGCGGCAGGCTAAAGTTGAGCTCGAAGCGCGCCACCGGGTGCGCATACACCAGGCCCAGGCCGACGGCCGTGCTGGGCAGGCCCGTGGCGAGCTCCTGCATCGCTGCTGAGACGCTCTTGGCGACCTGGCCGGCCGAGGCGCCACTGCTGCCGCTGCTCCCCTCAGCCTCAGCCGCCTTGCTGCCGCTGCCGCTAATGCCCTTCAGTGCAACAAGGCGGCCGCTGTTGGCAAACAGCTGTAGCCGCAGGGGCGACGCGGCGCCGGCCTTGGTGATGGGCACGAGCATGTTGACGCCGCCGGCGGCAAAGACGTCGCCGCCGAGCGCGTCGCCGCCGTCGTGCGGGCCCAGGCCGCCCTGCGTGAAGCCGCGCACGTCCGTGGGTCCGCCGAGCAGGAAGCGGTCGTTGATGCGGCTGGGGTCGGCACCGTCACCGCCAGAAGCCAGCACGTTGTAGCCAAAGGGCAGCGGGTACAGCAGGCCGCCGCGCAGGCCCAGGCCAAGGGAGACGCCGCGCAGCAGCAGGGCGTCGCTGGACACGGCACCCGCAAACTCGGCCTCGGTCTTGGCGAAAGCAACGTCGCCGGCCAAGGGACCCCAGCCGGCGAGCTCCGACGTCGTGCGCACGAGGTAGCCGCTCTGGGGCAGCAGCGCATTGTCGCGGCGGTCGCGCACAAACGTGTGCGTCACAGCACTCTTGAGCGAGTCGCCGCCGTCGCGACGCACGGCGGGCGACGCCGACGTGCCGGCGAGCCCGGAGATCTGGCGCCACGTCGCGCCGTAGGCCAGGCTGTGCAGGTCGCCCTGCAGCGTGCGCCAGCCGATGCGGAACGTGCCGCCCTTGAGTGCTTCCTCGTGGCTGGCCCAGGGCTTCTGCGTGGCCGACGCCAGGCCCTCGAGCGACACGCGCACGTCCGGGTTGCCCTCGACGGGCGCCGACAGCGACGCACTGTAGGCCGAGCGCGTGCGCGTGCCGGCGCTGGCGTTGAGCGACAGCGTCTCGGCACCCCCAAAGATGTTGCGCCACAGCAGGTTGCCGTACGCCGAGCCCTCGGTGTTGCCAATGTCGGTGCCCGTGTTGAGGCGGAAGCGCGGCAGCTCGGCCACGCGAATGGCAATGTCGACGTCGGTGGCGGCCGCCGCGCCGGCCGGGTCGGCGGCGCGTGCGTCGCTCAGGTGGACCGTGGGGGACGGCCTAAAGATCTCAAAGCGGTCGAGCTTGCCGACGGCCGTCTCAATCTCGGCCAGCACGTCGCCCAGCGTCGTGCCGGCGTTGTTGGTCGTCTTGACGAGCGGCTCAAAGAGGGGGTCGAGAAAAGACCGCCGCGTGTTGCCGGCGCCGTGCACCGCCACCGAGTGCACCGTGGCCGGCTGCAGCAGGTGCTCGGCCATCTGGGCCACGGCCGTGCGGCGTGCACTCTCGTCCTGCCGCGCGCGCACGGCGACGTCTTCCTGGGCCTCGCGCCGGAGCGTCGCGGCGTCCTTGTTGAGCTGGATTCTTAGCAAATGCTTTTGTCTAAAAATAATGACAATATTTTCCTCTCTGCCTTCTCCTACTCATACGTACTGCTGCAGACATGGTGTCCGTCGGTGCGTGTCTGTGTGGCGTTGCTCGCAGAGGTTGCTGTCGAGCAATTATCGTCAAAGTCAATCCACCCGAAAAGTAGAGCTCGCGGGCAGTCGGATGCTACGAGAGTACGCAGTACTTTTGTACGCGCTAGTGGTTGGGCGTGCGTGATTAGTCATCTCTGAGCAGTACAAAGTACTTGCAGCATGGCGGGCGATAGTACTTCAGTCTGCTTTAGTAGGCTGAAAACTGTCACGTGCCCGGATGCAGCATATATTACGGGGGGTTTCCACATTCCGACTTCACTTCTCACCACATTACCAGATCACCACCACCTGCAAACAGCCACCCCATCGACAACCACTCAACAACCACCAACAACCACCACACCACCTTAAATACATCTAGTGTCCACACAGTCTACACATTCTACTCGCATACCTCCAACTGCATCGCCGGCTTGTTGGCGACTCGCCGTTATCTCCTCGCAACTTTACCCCATATCACAACCACCCAACCACACAACCTCACAACCACAACCACAACCACACACACACACACACACACAATGGCAACCAAAGCAGCACACAAGCGCGTAAGTAAACTTACAACCTCGACAAATCCACAAACACCCACTAACCCCACAGTTGACGCGCGAGTTCAAGTCCATCAGCCAGAACCCGCCGCCCTACATCGAGGCCCATCCGTCCGAGTCCGACATCTTGGAGTGGCACTACATCATCACGGGGCCCGAAGATACACCCTACCACGGCGGCCAGTACTGGGGCACGCTCATGTTCCCGCCCGACTACCCGTTTGCGCCGCCCGCCATCCGCATGCACACGCCGTCGGGCCGCTTCACGCCGTCGCAGCGCCTGTGCCTGTCGATTTCCGACTTCCACCCGCGGTCGTTTAACCCGGCCTGGGAGGTGTCGACCATCCTGATCGGCCTGCTGTCGTTTATGACGTCGGACGAGATGACTACAGGGTCGGTGTCGGCCACGGCGCAGGACCGCAAGCGCTATGCGCAGCGCACGCGCTGGTGGAACTCCATGGTGGGCAGCTCGACGACGTCGGGCGGGAAGCTGGGCGACGGCGGCGCCAAGTTCCGCGCGCAGTGGCCCGAGGTGCACGAGAAGAACCTGCAGTGGCTCAAGGACAACCACATTGACCTGAAGACGGGTAAAGCCCTGCCGGCGTCGGCAGTGGCGGCAGCGGCGGCGGCGTCGACCACGGCCGCACCGTCCTCCTCCTCGTCCTCCTCATCTTCGTCGTCGATGATCACATCGTGTGGTCAGGTGACTACAGGCACGGCGGCGGCGGCGGCAGCAGCAGCAGCAGCTGGCAGCAGCGGCACACAGGCACAGGCAGTCGTGGACGCAGTGAGGCAAGGACGCGGGGCCGGCCAGGGGTGGCTGACACGCAACCAGCTGTACCTGTTTGGCGGTGCCGTGTTTCTGTATGTGCTGGTGGTGCGGGTACTAGGGGGGATGAACTAGAGATGGGTTATTTCTTTGTTTATTTTTGTTCTTTGTTTGTTTCTTTTCTTTTCTTTTCTTTTCTTCTTCATTCTCTTTTTTCTTTATTCTTTTATTTCGTCATTCTTTTGTTTAATTCTTCCTTTGTTTTCTCTTTGTCTCCTTTCCCTTTTCTTTGTCACCTTCTGCTTCTCTTTCATCCTGTTTTCTTTTTCTTATATCTTCCCTCGTCATGTAGGAGCGTCATGGTCTGTCTGTCTGCGTTTGCCATTTGTCTTGTCTCTCGTTGGTCGTCGTCTTGATTAGTAGTTGCACTAGCACGCTACTTTGCACAATCAATTAATCTTCAAACATGTGTCCTGTCCTGACCTGACCTGACCTGACCAGAGGTGTGGTGTAGTCGTACGCGTAGCGTGCTCAGGCCTTGTCTCGTCTGCAATCAGAGCGTTGCATTGTCCCGGCTCAGCCCCTGCCACACGTTTCAGCTTCAACAGGTTTGTCGATAGCTGGTATTCATCGACTCTGTTCGAAGGACGGAGTACGAGTTGATAGAATAATCAGATTGTTAATGTAAAAAGAAATATTCTAGGCCGGATATGCCGCTATGTTCTACGAGTACTCGTATATTATTCATCATATTATTCACAAACATGGCACAGCATCGACCACCTTTTTTTTCTTCTTCTCCCTCTGCCTCCCACGTTTCGTCGCACAACCCCTGTCACCCATGCGAGACGCGCCAGACAGGCATACTCCGTAGTCGTACGTACGTGATGCTGCGGGGGGGTATCTGCCGCAGAGCCGGGACTCGGGTGTAAGAAGTCGTGGGTTAGGTGGTGTCTGGGCCTGGCCCGAGTCTCTGATCCGATTTCCTGATCTGATTGATCCTCTCGGGTCTGGTTCTTTTCTGTTTCTTGTTCTTGTCATACCCGGTCGTGATCTCTCGACTTGTCGTCCCAAAAAGGTTGATCAAGAAGGCTGATCAGAAAAATGGTCGATCGCGGTGGTTGATGCAGGGCATCTTTTCTTTTCGTCTTTCGTTTTTCTTTTCTTTCGTTTGTTCTTTTTCTCTTCTCTTCTTTTCTTTTCTTCTTTCCTTCGTTTTCTTTTCTTTCCCCATGAGCTGGCCTCTGTCCAGCCCTGCGGCCTTGCCGGCCGAGCCGCCGCCCACCGTGTCGCCGGTTATGACCACCGGCAAGCAGGTTGCCATCATCACGCCGACCAGAAACATTCCCAGCTTCCAAGCACGCATCTCCGGTCCCATTGAGGCCCTTGCCGGCTATGGTGTGTTTTCTGCCGACAAGAAACAACATCAACAACAGCAACAACAACAGCAGCAGCAGCAGCAGCAGCAGCAGCAACAACAACAACAACCGCCACCCCCCCGCGTCCACCACCTCCCCGTCGGCACAACGCGCCTCTTGGACCGCGGCCGCCTGCGCATCGTGCCCCAGCCCTCGGCCCACCCGCGCGACCCCCTCAACCTGCAGGCGTGGCGCAAGTGGGCAGCTGTCGTGGCCATGGCCGTGGCGGGCGGCGTGGCAGTCGGCACCGAGGCCGCCTTTGACAATCTGCTGCCCGTGTTTGCGCTCGAGTACGCCGGCGGCGGCGTTGGCGTCGACGCGCATGCCCTGCAGCAGGCCGACTTTGCCGCTGGTGTCAGTGCGAGTGCCCTAGTACCACCAGCCAGCATCAACATGACGGCCGTGCTCGCTCCTCTGCTGTCGGGCAAGGCAATGCCATCGACTTCATCCCTCGAACTCCTAGTGACCATCCCACTTCTGACTGCCGCCGTCGCCAGCTACGTGCAGGTGCCGCTGTCCGAGGCCGTCGGCCGCCGCCCTGTGCTGCTTCTGGCGTCGGCGTGTGTCTGGGCCGGTGCGCTCTGGGCCGGGCTGAGCAGCAGCAGCAGCAGCAGCAGCACGACGGCCACGGTTACACAGCACGTGATTGCGCGTGCACTCATCGCCGTCGGGGCTGGCGCGACTAATGCGCTCGTGCCGCTCGTGGCCGCACACGATCTCTTTTTTCTGCACCAGCGGCATGTGGTGCTCGCTGTCGGCTTGGCCATCCAGGCCATCGTGGCGGCTGGCTTCGTTGCAGCCGCACCAAGTCTCGCCGTCGCCGACAACAGCACCAGCTGGCGCTGGCTGTACTATATCGCTGCGGGTACTGGCTTTGCGGCGTGGCTGGGCGTCGTGGCCTTTGTGCCCGAGACGCGCTGGACGCTGCGGACGCGTGCGGGCATGTGCGGTGGGAGCAGTGGCGGTGGTGGAAATGCTGACAAGACGGAAAAGTCGACGACGACCACCCCCCCTCTCTTTGCTGCCGACCTGCCCGCACACCAACGCATGGCCCGCCTCGACTACTACGGCTACGGCGGCCGCACGCTGTGGACGGACCTGGGCGTGTTTGTGGTGCCGCCGTCAGGTGCGTGGCAGTGGTCCCGTGCCGGCATTGCTATCCAGGACCTGCTGCGCACGCTTCTGCTGCCGCCGGTGCTGTGGGTGGCGGCGCTGCAGGCCGTGCTGGTGGTGGCCGCGCGGGCCATGGCCGAGCTGACGGTGGATGTTATTTTCTTGCAGGGTATCTCCTTCTCGCGCGTCGGCCTCGTCGCCGTCATGACGGCCGTCGGCGCCGCGCTGTCGCTGGCCCTGGTGTGTCTCGTCGCGGGCGACCGCTTCTCGCTGGCGGTCACGCGGCACGTGCGTGCACAAAACAGGCAGGACCAAAACAGGCAGCAGCAGCAGCACAAGCAGCAGCAGCAGCAGCAACAACAGCCACACCACACAGCCACGGCCTCCGCCGACACGACAGCAACGGCAACGGCAACCACCACTACCACCGCACGTGACGAGCTCAACTCGACGCTGCGCCATCTGCTGGCCACACAGCAGCACCACCAGTCATCCACCTCGGGCTGCCGCCGCGAGGCCGAGCACAACTTGCCGGCCCTCGTGCTGCCCCTGGCCATGGGCATTGCCAGCTGTTTTTTCTTTGGCGTCTTTTTAATGCGGTCCACGCCACCCTCCTCGTCCTCCTCCATGCTCTTGCCGCTCGTCGCCGCCGGCAGCCTCTTGTCGACGGCCCTCTTTCTTTTTCGCGTCGGCAGCAGCGTCTACCTCGTCGAGAGTTTCCCCGTCTGGGCTGGGCCCTGCCTCGTCCACGCCAACAGCCTGCCTGGCATTGCCGCTGCGTTGCTGGCCGTGGCGCGCACCACCACCACCTCGTCTTCGTCTTCGTCTTCGGGGTCGACCGACTCGTTGCCGTTTCGCAGCCTGCCGGCGCTGCTGGTCGCCCGGAAAGGGGCCCTCGCCGGCTGGTCCGTGTTTGCCGAGGCGCTGCTCGTGCTGAGCCTGGGTCTGCCGCTGCTCTTTTTGGGCGGGCGGTTTCTGCGAGCATGGGCTGCCGGGACGGTGCCGGTTGTCGAGGAACCGGAAGAGTCGGAGCCGGAGCCGGAGCCGGAGCCGGAGCCGGAGCCATCACCCGACGCAAACTGGCAGACTTACTCGCCTACGCAGGAACCCTTCCCCACGCAGACTCACGCACCCACCCCATCCTACTCGACGTCGGCCTCGTCCACCATCAGCCACTCGGCCTCGTCCTTCCCCGTCCCGCCGCAACGGCCGGCCCGGTACACGGCACCCCATCCGGGGACACGGGCCGATTTCTGTCCACGCGACTCTCTGTCCCAGCCAGGAGTTGCTTTCTAGTTCTTTCTAGATGTCTTCATGTTCATTTTCCTTTGTCAAAATACCCATTATTAGATTAGTTGTAATATACAATATTCAGTCATCAGTTAACATCCCCCAAAACCAACTATAAACGAGCCGTCTCGGCTTTCGGCGAAATCTCATCCGCCATCGCCCGACCGGCCGCCCGCCCCGAAAAGATGCACCCCCCCAGGAACGTGCCCTCGAGCGCCGCATAGCCGTGCACGCCGCCGCCGCCAAACCCGGCCGCCTCGCCCGCCGCATACAGCCCCGCAAACACGCTGCCGTCCGCCTTTTGCACGCGCGAGCTCAGGTCCGTCTCGATGCCGCCCAGCGTCTTGCGCGTCAGCAGGTTCATGCGCACGGCAATCAGCGGGCCGTGCGCCGGGTCCAGCAGCCGGTGCGGCGCAGCCACGCGGCCCACCTTGTCGTGCCAGAAGCTGCGCGCGTTCTGGATCAGCATCGCCTGCGCGTCCTTGCTGTACGCATTGTCCATCTGCCCGTCGCGCGTGTCGACCGTGGCCTGGATCTGGTCCAGGTCCAGCCGGGGCCCGCCGACGTCGGCCGCCAGCTTGTTCATGCCCTCGACCAGGTCCGCCAGGTTGTCGCGCACCACAAAGTCGGCGCCGTGCTCGCAAAAATTTTGCACCGCCTTGGTTCCCCTTTTCGACAGGATCCGCTGCAGCAGCGCCTGCAGGTAGCTCTTGCTCGTGACGTCTGGGTTCTGCTCCGAACCCGATAGCGCAAACTCGCGCGCCACAATCGCCCGGTCCAGGATGAACCAGCTGTAGTCGTAGCCCGTCGCACAAATGTGCTTGAGCGTCGCCAGCGTGTCGGACCCGGGGAACAGAAACGGTGGAAGCCGTTTCCCCGTCGCGTCCAGCCACAGCGACGACGGGCCCGGCAGCACGCGGATGCCGTGGCTCGGCCAGATCGGGTCCCAGTTGTGCAGGCCCTCGGTGTAGTGCCACATGCGGTCCTGGTTGACCAGGTGTGCGCCGGCGTCCTCGGCAATGCCCATCATGCGCCCGTCCACGTGGGCCGGCACGCCCACGACGAACCGCTGCGGCACCTTGGGGCCCAGCCGGTCCGTCGGCCACGCCTTCTTGACCAGCTCCACGTTGCCGCCGATGCCGCCCGACGCCACCAGCACGCACGCCGCGTCGTCAATGGAGAATGTGTCGATGACGTCGCGCGACGTCGGCTCGCCGCGCGGCGTGCCGTCGTCGGCTTTCAGGATGCGGCCCCGAACACCCACGGCCCGCTCCGTCGCCTCGTCCACCACCAGCTGGTCCACCATGTGCCGGTGCTTGAACGTCACCAACCCCCTGCGCTCGGCCGCCAGCACCGGCTCCAGAAACACACGCACCACCTCGGGCCCTGTACCCCACGTCAGGTGGAACCGCGGCACCGAGTTGCCGTGGCCCTCGGCCGTGCCGTCGCCGCGCTCGGCCCAGCCCACGATAATGAACCCCAGGCCCAGCGCGCCCACATAGTCCTCGAGCTCGTCCGTGGCAAAATCCACAAACGCTTCGGCCCACTGCCGCGGCCACCGGTCGTCCGTCTCCAGCCGGTCAAACCGGGCCGTGCCCAGCCAATCGCGCAGCGCCAGCGCCCGCGAGTCCTTGATGCCGCGCCGCCGCTGTGCCCGCGAGTTGACGCAGAACAGCCCGCCCAGCGAGAAAAAGGCCTGCCCGCCCAGGTTTGTGCGTGACTCCTGGTCGACAATCGTGACGTGCACGCCGCGCTGTGTGAGTTCGTAGGCGGCAACGAGACCGGCAAGACCGTGGCCGATGATGACGGCGGTGGGGGGAGAGGCGGTTTCGGACATTTTCTTTTTTTCTTTCTTTTTTCGTTTCTTTTTTGTTTTCTTCTTTCGTTCTTCTCCTCGTGATATCTCTCTTCAGATGGCGATGCCTCGCTGATCAGTGCTGTCCAACTAGGACGTGTGCCGAACGGATAAAGATTGCTGAAAGTCAGATAAACATGTTGATGAAAATAGTCGTGAATAGTCGAGATGAATAGCCAAAACGGGATGCCACCTCTCGATGACTTGAGGGGAAGTCGGTACGTCGGCACCGTCTGGGGTACTCGTAGTCGGTTGCGGGCCTAGCGTCAGTCAGCCTTGCCCCCTCTGCTCTAGCGCTCCACAACATACGTTGCACCTCAGACCACCAAAAGCTCAGTCAGGCGAGGGGGATACTAAGACAGAACGTGATAACTATTTGCACTTTTGCTACGTGTGTCTGACATTGATCGATATATTCAGCAGTTCAGTCAGTCTTACGCGTAGATAGTCGAGATCTAGAATGTCAAAGTCTAGAACATCAAACTTGATTATTTTAGCTCTTCAAGCTTACGCCGGCAAGCTTACCCGCTGTGGAGACGTCTTTGCGGTGTAAGTTGAGGGGAAGCGTGTTCGAGCTTTGTCTGCCGCGGTGGTTGCATCACATGTGAGGGGGCCAAAGCTGATTGATGTTGGTCATCAAAGGTGAGTTTGTAGATGTGTTCTTTTGTGTTGACGTGAGAGCAGATGGGTAGGAGACAATAGTGGTTACCTAAGGATAGAAAAAATAGAAGAGGAATAGAAGAGGAATAGAAGAGGAAAAGAAGAAGAAAACGAATAGTCAAGTAAAGCACTGAAAAGATAGAAAAGAAAAGAAACCCGGTAGGGAAAAAAGCAGATGAAAAGAAAACAAGAATAAAGGGAAGAAAGCAGATGAAAAAAATAAACATGGAAAGGAAAGAAAGGAAATTATGGAAATAAAACTGAAACATGGAATTAAAGAAAACCTGCACAATCATGGGGAAAAAGAAAAGAAAAGAAAAAAGAAAAAAATCGCTTCTCTGGTATCATTTATAACTAAACCTGGCAGTAAAAATAAACAAAACAAACAGCTTCGTGCTTCCAGACGCCACGCTTTTCCTACGCTGTCCCAGTCCAGTCCTATACTATTGATGATAAACGCCAACCATTCAACCATTGTAATCAAACCAGCCGACGAGCGCCTGTTGTCGACGACTCGGCCACGCACTCCTGCGGCTGCTCCTGCGGCTGCACCTGCGGCTGAACCTGCGGCTGCTTATTCGCCTGCTCATTCGCCTGGTCCACCTGCATCTGCATCTGCCCCTGCTCCTGCATCTGCGGCTGCCCCTGCACCTGCACCACCTCCTTTTCCTTCCCCTTGCCCATCTCCACCCTGGCAGCAGCATCCGTTGCCGACGACACGCTCGACTGCGGCGCTCCGGTCGAGCTAAACGGCACGACCGGCCGCGACGTCGGCGTATCGGCCGTCGACGCCTGCTGCCGGGACTGGGACTGGGACTGGTCGTGCTGCAGCGACGGTGCGCAGCGCGGGTCGTCGCCGCGTCGTGTGCGCTTCGCCGGCGGCAGCTCCGGGTCGTTGCCGTCGTCGTCTTCGTCACCGTCGTAGTAGTTCATTTGCCCACCGCGCATGGCGACATTCCAGTCCCGGGGAGGAGGGGCAAATGGCCGCTTGAGCGTCCGGGCAAACTCGGCGGGCGATATCTCGCAAATCGAGCTGCTGCTGCTGCCACCAGACGACGACCCCGACAATGGCAACGCCGGCCTTGTCTCGTGCTCCTCGATCACGTCGGCAAATTGCTCCAAAGACTGCTGGGCAAAGAGGCCCATAAAGTCGTGCGTAAAAGCCTGCGCGGGATAGACACAGGCAGGGACTTGGGCAGGGGCTTGGACAGTGGCTTGGGCCTGGGCCTCCGAGGCCGGTGGCTGCTGCACAGTCTGCACGCGGGGCTGCTCGGCAGGGTCCCGTGGGGCCCACGGACGCCTTTTGCGCATCGCCGGCGGCGGCACGTTCGCCAGCCAGCGCACGACGCTGCTCTTGGTATACTTGAGCATTTCAAAATGCGTCAACCTCCGGCTCCGGGCGTTTCGAAGCAGCACCTCCAGCGCCAGGTCGGGGCTGAGAAGTGCAGCGGCCAAAAGCTTGAGAATGTATCTCCGGTGCAGCTCCTTTGTATTATCCTCCAGAATCTCGCCGACCCTGCCGGGCGCGGCGTGCAGCCACATGCTAAACACGAGGCCCTGGTTGGCTTCGACAAAATCGAGCAGTTCCGCCGACATGCGGTCGTGCTCGTGCACCAGGCCATACGGCACGTACCAGCACGTCGCCGCAGCATTGGGCAGCGCCATGGACGACAGCCACCAGCCAAACGTCTCGGACACCGTCTCGCCGCCGAGGACAAAGTCGCCGAGCGGCAGATGCCGCAGGAGCAGGGCCTCAAAGTCGGCGTGCGGCATGGACGCGCACAGCTGCTCGATTTGGCCGATCAAAAAGGAACCCTGGTCCAGCAGAAACGCAATGCGCGGCTCGATCGACATGCCCGCCGTGTCGATGATCTGGGTCCGCGGGTCCGCGCCGCCGCCTCTGCCGCCGCCGCCCCAGCCGGCGTGCGTCTGCAGAAACGCCTCGGCCTGCACGGGGTCAAACACCATCTGGAGAAGCATCCGCAGCGTTTCGTAGTAGTAGCTCCGGCCATCGTCCACAAGCCGGCCGTGCTCGTCGGTGGGCATCAGGATCGTCGGCAGGGCGTTGCTGATGCGCATGCCTGTCCAATGCTGGCTGCCAATCGGGCCTTCGCCGCCGCGCATGCCGGCATGCTGCTCGCTGCTGCTGTTGCTGCTCTCAATGGCCCGGGCCTCGGCCAGTGCGCGCGCCGCGTCCGCGGCCTGCTTCTCTTCCCGCGTCGCCGTCCGCCGCCACCGCCGCCGCTCCTGGCTCAGCGGCCGGCACTTGGCCTCGAGGTAGGCCAGCTTCCCTTGCAAGTAAGCAGCGTCGTTAATGTCCACGCTGCTGCCTCGTCGTGGGTCGGACCGCAGCCCGATCAGGCCCGGTCCGGTAATGACGAGCTCGTCCTGTGCCAGGATGGCCTGGCCCTCGGCGCCCAGCCCGACCAGCGTCTGCATGGCGTTGTAGATCCAGCTCTGCAGCCGCACAATCTTGGCCGTCGGGTCCTCGTCGCCGGCCTTGTTGTCGCTGGTGGAGTCGCTGTCTGACGAAATGGACATGGGCGGCATCGGCTGGATCAGCGATGGATTGAAATGGCACAGATTCGCAGCCGTCAGCGACGCCCGGGGGTCTTGGGCGGACAACGCCATTGCAAAAGCAGCAGCAAAATGTGTGTCGAGAGATGGAAAACGAGTGATGTCGAAGAGACGGAAAAAAACGAAGAATAAAAAGAACTAATGCATGACAGAAGCTATTGGATGCTGTGTGTAATGCTGAGCTGAGAAGAGAGGATGCATCGAGGTCGTGAAGGAAGATGAGAGAAGAATAGGTGATGGACAATCGAGGATGCGAAACACTGTGGTACGGCTTCACGAGATGGCGGGATGACAAAGGACAAACGAGAGGCGAGAGAGAGTAAGGCCAAACGTCGCGATGCGGCGGCGCTAGCGTGACTAAGCAACGAAAACTACGAGTAGACAAATCTACTCCGTAAGCGCCGTGAAAGTACGCACTGTGATTGGACACGTGATGAGTGGCCACATCTGCTATGAGTAACTGAACAGCAGATCAGACGCGTATGAGCGCGTGCAAAAGAGCCTCTTTCATTGAAATCGACCAAAGTGTCTCGCACGACGTGGTCATAGCATACGGAGTAAGATGACGATACAATTCTCCTACGCCAGGTTGGTCTCGGACTGGGGCTAGGATGGCACGTACTCTGTGGCACGCATTCTCCGGAGTGGCACGTATTGATACTCTGCGGAGAACGGAGAACGAATATCGTACTCGTAA
Source organism: Ophiostoma montium (assembly GCA_029299015.1). Lineage (NCBI taxonomy): Eukaryota > Fungi > Ascomycota > Sordariomycetes > Ophiostomatales > Ophiostomataceae > Ophiostoma > Ophiostoma montium. The sequence goes on from JANSMC010000131.1 coordinate 33,350, forward strand.
ATACGGAGTACGGAGCATCGTAGCAGGCAGACGACGGCAGGAGTCAACTGCCATTTTCAATAGTGTCCTGCCAAAAGTGCCTCAAAATTGGTAGGCTGCACGCTTGAGATTCTCATATGGAACCCCCCCTGCAAGTGGCACGGAGACAACCCCAGTTGGGAAACATGCGTGGTACGCCATTGAATGTAGAAAAAACACACCTTTCTCTTGTGGACGGCGATCCCGATGGGGTGTCAATGGGATGGGCAAGGGGTAGTGAACGTCCGTGAACGACCGTGGGTGGCAGACGACGGCAGCATACCCCACGGCCGTCCGCCGGCAAGACGGCCATCATAATACTGAGTATACAAAGTAGAGTAGCCGGGCCAAAGACTGTGTGTGATCTACAAGGCCAAAGCTGGGAGTTACGACAGTTTGTCAACGGCTGTGCCAAAAGGCGGAGAAGTTGCAAGAAGTGCTCGTACTCGTATGCTGACTCTGTTTTATCAATCGTCGATGCGGTTTGAGGTTGTTGACGATTTTGGTGTCCGAACCGGCCTACCCAGAAGAGACAGAAGAGATAGAATGATACCAGCAACTGATTACAAACAAATAACAGAAAGGCAACAAATAGATCAGAGTAGATTAGAGCAGAGGCAGCCCAAGCTCAATGTTCTTTCTGCCAAGATAGGTACGAGTACGTTGGCCAGTCTGCATAAAGGGGAGGGGTAGCATTAGACGAACTATTGCTTGTGACTGAGCTGGTTGTGATATCTCTCGTATTGTGGCCATCCCACTTGGCTGCATGGAAGGCTTCTAGAAGACAGCTCGTATTCATTGAGTTAGCTAGCTTTTGAGAAAGGTTTAGCCGGTGTGGTTGATAAGCGTATGGAGGACTGATTAGAAAAGCAATACGTAAGAATGAGTTGCGAAAACGGCGTTGATAAGGCTTCGCCGTACGAGATAGCTTCTTGGACTTGTGTCCTGTGATTGGTTTCAGGTATGCATTTTTCGCAATGGTAAAATAGAAGAAGACTGTACTCAGTATCTCACACACAAGCCAGAAGAGGACCCAACAACCGTTGCAGACGTGGGTCGTGTTGATATCTCCACGAGGCTGCAGATGGGAGGCGATACGAGTACTTTGCAACACAAACCGAGGTCGAAACTTTAAGGATTACCGAGGAAATGGCCTAGACAAAGATAGCTCGTACACTTGACTCGCTCATAGCCCACGGACTGGCTTGGCAACTTGGATCGTCAAGGTATTGAAGACTTGGAGAACTTTGTGCAGACCTGTCAGTAAGGATCAGACTGGGAATACCATGTCCTCGTACGAGTACTTGCGGTCCTTTTTTCAACTTACCATCTGCTCCCGTTGGACTCTACAAAGTACTTTATCCCATCCGTTGGCTTTGCTATTAATCATCTTCGGCGACACTTGTTGCATTGCTAATCTGTACATCTGTACATCTGTACAAATGCTCTTCTACGAGCACTCAGTACGAGCACTCGTATTATCTCCTCGGACCCTGTTGGTTGCTGGATTCAATACAAGTACTCGTATGGAGTGCGGTACTCGTCTCGTACTCATCCGTCCATTCTTTGACCGTACCGACACGCTGGCCAAATGCAGCTAGCACGAACAGAGAGCTCCCGTCACTAGCGCCATGGCCCCACCGTGCCGAGAGATAAGGGAAACGAGGTGCATAGCCGGCCAATCACAGCAGCCTCGCAAGCCGTCCGACAACGGCCTCGAGCTGGGGTGGAGATGCGAGCCAGGTAAGCAGCAGTTACGAGTACATGAAGCAGTGAGCGAGTCATTCCTGCCTTGTGTGTGTACGGAGCACTCGTACTCCTTGCGGTATTGTACTCGTATCCTATTCGGGACAGTACGGCACACTACGGGGAATGTGCAAAAAAGTTATCCTCACCGGCTGGATTACGATATCGATTATCTACGAGTACGAGTCGAGTCGAGTACCCCGTAGCCGGCATAAAGTCCGTACCACGGGTATCCCGACAGCAACGCGTCTATTCCAGGGTTGTCCCTCAAAAGTTGCATGTATATTACTTTTGTGCAGCTGCAAACGAAGGCAGCCGATCCAACCACATCCGTGGTATAAGATGTACGGGACGTGAGATATCGTCAGGCTTGGTTAGACACCTGCACCCCCACGGCTACCGTCGCCAGCTGAACGCGCACAGCCCTAAAAATAACGCCTAAAATCACGCAAAAAATCACCCAAAAAGATCACCCAAAACAACGCAAGTGTGCGTCGCACAGCGGTCACACCAGGGTGGTGACACGATGACGGCTGACTCTGACCTCGATACGCGTACGGAGTACAGAGTACAGAAAGAAGCACGAGAGGATACTATTTCCAGAGCATTTGAATTTTGAAACACGATCACAGGACTCTTACGTTTTGCCAATTCTCATAGCTCCGAGCAATGGGGCTCCATACGCAGCAGCGGATATTGCGTTCGCGATGCCGAGTAGCGTGTATCGTACTCCGTTCTCCGTAGAGTGGGCGTTGATGTTGCGTTGTGAGAGGAAACACGCATGGGAGCGAGTGGAACAAGTGGCAGGGACGCAGCGTGATTGGTTGGTTACAGCGATGCCCTGTATTGCCTTATTTCATCGGCACCCATAATTCGTTTCGATTGCAATTGCTTTTTATTCACTATCGCACCGGATAAGGCAGGAAACAGCCCCCCAGCACGCAGCATTCAGCACCTCATCAGCACCTCATCAGCACCTCATAGCAGTGCACTCGTGCGCTACTGCAACGGGCCAAACGCCCTAACACTGCCTCCTGTCATGCATATTGGCTGTTCTTCACAACCCCAGAAAAGAGGCCTGACACACTTTTCTTATCTTTGCCATGCCCCATCACGTCGCTAGCGTCTTGGCAGGCTCAATGCACCCTCCAATGCACGCCCTACGGAGTCGGCCGTCACTACAAAGTCCTCGTACCAACCAGTACGAGAAATACCTCCATCGTCTGTCTGCTCTCGTACTCGTACCGTGTACTCTTCTTTGCACTAGCACTCGTGGCACTCTGCATCGTACTCCCTACTCGTTGCTCCGTGGTGGATGTTAATCTTACTGCAAGCTTCCGTGGATGTCATTTATCTGTTTTATGATTTTATTGCTTCCCGCATCGCCGTCCCCATCAGTTCATCTGACGGCTGGATTTATTGATTTTCGAGCTCTTTTTTTTTCTTTTTCTTTTTCTTTTTCTTTTCCCTTTTTCTTTTCCCTTTTTCTTTTCCCTTTTTCCTCTTCTTTTGGCTCTTCTCTTTTTCCATTGCATGTCTTATTCCCAACTCTAATCCTCGTGCACCGCTCTAGCAGACATCCTCATTTCCGTCTTCCGTACTTATTATCCCTCTCCCCCTTCCACCTCGCTTCGTTTCTCTCTTCTCCCCTCTTTTTTCCTTTCTCCTTTTTTTTTCTCTTCTTCTTTTCTTTTCTTTTCCCCAGGCCCCTCCTTCCATCTTGAAGATCAGCAACTTCTTCAAGGACCTCATACACGCTCCTTTTACCTTTTACTTCTTTACTTCTATTATCCCTCCTTTTCTATAGAGTCCTCTCCAAAAAAAACAAAAAAAACAACAACCGCCCATCATGTCGTCCGGCCCGCTCGCCGTGTACAACGGCACCACGGGCACCGCCAACACGGGCGGTGACTCGCTGACCGAAGACCTCAACATCTACTACTCCAGCGGCGACTTCGCATGGATCATGACATCGTCGGCCCTGGTGCTGCTCATGATTCCAGGCGTCGGCTTCTTTTATTCGGGCCTGGCCCGGCGCAAGTCGGCGCTGTCGCTGATCTGGCTCTCGATGATGAGCATCGCCGTCGTCAGCTTCCAGTGGTTCTTTTGGGGCTACTCGCTGACGTTCTCGCACACGGGCAGCTCGTTTATCGGTGATCTGACCAACTTTGGCCTGATGAAGACGCTCGGCCAGCCGTCGGTGGGCAGCACCAAGATCCCGGATCTGCTCTTTTGTTTGTACCAGGGCATGTTTGCGGCCATCACGCCCGCCCTGGCCATTGGTGCGGCGGCCGACCGCGGCCGCATGCTGCCGTGCATCGTCTTCATGTTCATCTGGTCGACGATTGTCTACGACCCCATTGCCTACTGGACCTGGAACGCCAACGGCTGGACCTTTAAGCTGGGCGGTCTCGATTTCGCCGGCGGCACGCCCGTCCACATCTCGTCGGGTGCCGCAGCCCTAGCCTACTCGCTCATGCTCGGCAAGCGCACCGGCTACGACAAGACCCAGGGCCTGCCGTACCGGCCGCACAACGTCACGCACGTCGTGCTCGGCACCGTGTTCCTGTGGGTGGGCTGGTTCGGCTTCAACGGCGGCTCGGCCCTGGCCGCCAACCTGCGCGCCGTCATGGCCTGCCTCGTGACCAACATTGCCGCGTCCGTGGCGGGTATCACCTGGTGCCTGCTCGACTACCGTCTGGAGAAGAAGTGGTCGACGGTCGGTTTCTGCTCGGGCGCCATTGCCGGCCTGGTCGCCATCACGCCTGCGTCGGGTTTCGTCCCGGCCTGGGCGGCCGTCATCTACGGCATCATTGGCGCCATTGTGTGCAACTTTGCCACCAAGCTCAAGTTTGTCCTGGGCATTGACGATGGCCTCGACATTTTTGCCGAGCACGCCGTCGGTGGCATGGTCGGCAACATTCTGACTGCCTTTTTTGCTGCGTACGTTCTCTCTCTCTCCTTTAATCCTTTAAATCCTTTGAAGTAACGCAAACTAACAGCCCAGCGACTACATTGCTCACCTCGACGGCTTCACCGTCATCGACGGCGGCTGGCTCAACCACCACTGGGTGCAGCTGGGCTACCAGCTGGCCGACTGCGTGTCGGGCTTCGCCTACTCGTTTGTGCTGACGTGCCTGATCCTGTTCCTCATGAACCTCGTGCCCGGCCTGAGCCTGCGCGTGACCGCCGAGGAGGAGGAGCTCGGCCTCGACGACGCCCAGCTCGGCGAGTTTGCCTACGACTACGTCGAGCTGGCCCGCACGCCCGCCGACCACTACAGCGGCGAGATGGTCTCCAGCGGCCCCGGCAGCGTCAGGGAGAACAAGGAGGCTGCGGCTGCTGCTGTCTAAGCGGGGGCTTTATTGGTCCCTTGTCTCTCTGTCTCTCTGTCTTCGGATGACGGTTGATTTGCGTTCTGTTGTCCCGTTTGTTCCTTCTTCTTTTCTTTTTTATACCACAGCTCGAAAAGAAAGAAAGAAAAAAAGAGTGTCTTGCCATGGTAAGGAAAGAGACATGCATTTCCGACTCGAGACGAGTCCCATGTTGATCATACTGTTTGGGATACTTTTCTTTATTTTTCGTTTTTTTTTGGGGCCTGCTCACTTTTTCCCGTGTGGCCTCCCTATTCATTTTTGTTTTTTATTTACGACTGCTTGATACCACGGCTTGATCTGAATATTGATTCTCTTTTTATTTGTTCCCACATGTACGCAGTATGCTCGAGTCGGAATCTGTCTTGACTGACCTTAGCTGCACTTTTTCTTTCCTCTTTTCGCTCCGGCATAAAAAAAAGTCAAAGGGTGTCAACGACGACGCAGCTACGAATCGCGGTGACGCATCGGATGACGACTCTTCTTTATATACCCATTCTCCCCTTTCCCTTCCAGTCTTTCTTTTTTTTTGTCGAGCTTGGAGGCGAGGCACAGCTGTGTCTTTGTCGTCCGGTCTCATCATTATGTTTTCTTTACTTATATGTAATTTCTTTTCGGGGCTTTTCTTTTGCGTGCGTGCGTGATTTCTGCCTGGAGAGTTTGCCGACCAATGACGCCGTGAACACAAAGGGCTTGTATGAGGTTACTGGGATTTGTCATGCCGAACAGAGAGTGTGTGTATCGGAGCGTATATACGAGTAGTTCTGTATTCCTTCAGTCGGCGCGACGATGAACTTGTGTGCAAGTATTCCAACTAACACAATACCAATTGCACTTTGATAGAATCTAGTAACATGCATCAAAATCTTCGTTCAGTCACACGCATCCTGAGTTGCCGACTCATCAAGAGCAATCGCAACAGACTTGCATGCCATCTTCCAGACCGCTAAGAAGAGAGACGCAGATATCAAGAGTAAAGTCAACAACATCCACTACAGCACCTGATCCTCGTCTTCTATTGTGTCTGCAGCCTTGGCCGGCCACAAGTCTAAACTCTGACAGTCGACTCGCTGCTGCTTGTCACAACCATAAACACCTTGCGAGACAGGGGTATTGCAAAATAACGGGCGAGAATGGCAGACAAGTCAATGTTCTCGTTTGGCCTTACGCAGTGTGTTGGACCAGCATACGCATCTCCTCTTACGCTATTCTGACGAGGCAAGATAAACGCTTATAACGATATCAATGTACTCCGTAGACCACCTCGCCGGTACTGCGTAGATATGGCAGCACTCTTCCGGCTTGTAGTTTCACTTTTCAATCCAAACAAAATGAACAACTAAACAGAGATCAATGAAAGAGTACGAGTACAAAAAAAATAGCCATCGCCACTCTCACTTACAATGAACGTCCTCGCAACTACATACTTATGCATATATGCGAATATGGACTTTATCGCTAGCGCGTCACGCACCGTGTGTTTAAAAAAAACTCGACTCTGATCTTATCGCGGCTTTTTGGGCAACGCCGACTTTTTGAACACACTCGCATCACGACCAACGACCAACGACCAACGACCAACGACGACGCATAGTCTTGGACGATTTGATACGATTTGATTGACCGAGAACAAAAAAAAGCACCTACTCTCGATGTCGTACTATCCACCGCCGCCCGGCGTGGGCGGTGCGAAAAACTCGTTACCAGCGCGACCGCAGCTCGACTTCCGGCCACCGCCACCGCCGTCGGGTCCGGGCGGAGGAGGCGGAGGAGGGGGAGGATACCGTGGCGGGCGCCATCGGCAGGCGCGTGCGGCGCGCGAGAATGATCGCAGCTACAACAGCAACCGGAACAACAACAACAACGGCAACAACAACAACAACAGCCATTCCAGCTTTGCGCCACCGCCGCAGAGCGACTTTACGTTTCGGGCCGATAAGCCGGCCGGCGTGCAGGACGGCGGCGACCACTACTCACCGCGCGACGGTTCACGACGCGACCGGTTCCGGGGCCGCGACCGCGGTGGACGTGGCGGGCGCGACGATGACCGGCGACGTGGTGGCGGCGACCGTCGTGGCGGCCGTGACTACAACAACAACAACAACAACAACAACAACAGCCGCAGGAATGGCGGACGTGGCGGCGGCGGCAACTTTGCCAGCCTGCGGTTCCTCGCTGCCAACCGGCCGATCCTGTCGCAGACGCAGACGGGCGAGGGCAACAACGGCGTGGTGCAAGACTTTGTCGGCAAGGGCAACGAGGGCACGACGTATCTGAACCTGGACGACCTGTCGGACAGCGACGAGGCCGAGATGGACATTTCGGGCGATGATGACAACGACAACGACAACGACAACGACAACGACAACGAGGACGGCGACGACGACGCACCGCCTAGGAAACGGCCGCGTCGGTCTGGCAAGAGCACGTCGCAAGAGAACGAGCTGCCGGCCGCGCCCAAATGGTCGAATCCCGACCCTTACACGGTGCTGCCGCCGACGGAGGGCAACGGGGCAGCCAAGAAAAAGGACGTTGTGCAGCTGATCCGCAAGGCGCGCGTCAAGGCAGAGCGGGCAGCGGCCGAGACGTCGGCAGACACGGAGGAGTTTATCTCGTTTGGCATGGACTCGGACGGCGACGACGAGATCAAATTCGACGACGGTGACGACGACGACGACGACGACGCAGAGGACGGCGAGGTGCACAGCGACGGCGGCATGGGACGCGTGCGGCCAATAGGCAGCAACGGCCGGCTGGGTGGGCCTGCGTCACACAGCGGCAGCAGCGTATTGGCTGCAGGTGCTGCAGGTGCTGCAGCTGCTGCAGGTGGTGCTGCAGCTGCACCGCCGCCTGACGCGCCCAAAGGCCCCCGTGGTGCCAAATCGTCTGCCCCCTCGTCGTTGTCGTCGCTCGCGGCCGACCTCAACACGTCGCGCAAGCGCACGCACGACGACGAGCTCAAGCCGCTGCTGCTGCCCGACCACGCGATCCTGAAAAAGGCCAGCAAGATGCCCGTCGGCGGCTACATTGTGCCGAGCTGGCAGCCCAAGGCGCGCGAGCCGGCGTGCCCCTGGATCGCCGAGGACGGTGCCGGCGTGGGCGGCGAGTTTACCAGCCACATGGGCGTGTGGCTGCACAAGGAGATTTGCGACTTCTACGAGTTTGTGCGCCCGCGCGAGTTTGAGGAGGCGCTGCGCCAGGGCCTGCTGGACGACCTGGCCGTGCTGGTGCGCAAGCGGTTCCCCAACGCGCGCATCAGCTGCTTCGGGTCCTTCATGTCGGGCCTGTACCTGCCGACGGGCGACATGGACATTGTCATGTGCTCGACGCAGTACATGGGCAACCGCCTGGCCGTGTTTGCCAAGAAGAACCACCTGTTTAAGTTTGGGTCGTTCCTGTGCCAGAACCGCCTGGCCGAGCGCGAGCATCTCGAGCACATTACCAAGGCCAAGGTGCCGCTGGTCAAGTACATTGACCTCAAGACGGGCCTCAAGGTCGACGTGTCGTTTGAGAACCTGAACGGCGTCGTCGCCAACACGACGTTTGCCGAGTGGAAGAAGCAGTTCCCCGAGATGCCCGTGCTGGTGACCATCATCAAGCAGTTCCTGACCATGCGCGGCCTCAACGAGCCCGTCAACGGCGGCATCGGCGGCTTCTCCGTCATCTGCCTCGTCGTCAGCATGCTGCAGCTGATGCCGCCGCTGCAGACCAAGGACATGGTCGGCCAGAACCACCTGGGCGACCTGCTGATGCACTTTTTCGATTTGTACGGCAACAAGTTTAACTATGAGACCACGGCCATCTCGATGAAGCCCCCGGGCTACATTCCCAAGGTACGCCCCCCGTTATTATACCTATAACCATCCCCTGCCACGGCTAACCCCCTCCCCCCCCCCCCAGTCCAAGGTCCGCAACTTCACCTACAAGAACCCCGACCGCCTCTCCATCATCGACCCCAACAACGCCGACAACGACATCTCGGGCGGCAGCAAAAACACCCCCGCCATCATGCGCGAGTTTTCCGAGGCCTTTGACGCCCTGCAGAAGCGCATGGTCGACCTGGCCAAGCTGCCGCTCGACCAGCGCGCCCACGAGAGCATCCTCGGCGTCATCCTGCAGGGCGACTACTCCACCTACCGCCACCAGCGCGAGTACCTGCGCGAGGTCTATGTGCGCGAGAAGAAGCGCGATCCGGGGGGCTACTAGCAGTGGCGCACCTCGTTTCCGACGTTTGCACAGGTTGTGGAGGCGCCCGTTGTCGGTCCGCAGTACTATGCGCCGGCCAATGCCGCACACCCGAACTCCCACTCGAACGCGAACCCGCCCATCAATGCCAACGCCTACGGCAATGCCTACAACAATGCCTACGGCAACGCCTACAACAACGCCTACAACAACGCCTACGGCAACGCCTATGACAACGCATATGACAACGACGACGACTGGGAGCCCGATTTCTTGTCGACGTCCGGTCCCGCCGTGTGGCAGCCGCCCAACTTTGCGTCGTCGTCGGCAGGCTACCAGTACTCTGCCACGGAAGCACAAGACAAGTACGAACAATGGTGGTAGACGGGCGGGCTGTGTCTCATCTCTTCCCTGCAGCTCGCATCGACAGCAAGCTCGTCTCGGTTCACATTCTTCGGTTCACCTGCTTTCTTATCTCGGTTCATCTTCTTTTAACACTGTTGGCGTTTTTTATTCTTTGACTTTCCGTTCCGGCTTCAGCTCATGTTTTTTTATCCTCGCGTCCTGTTGTTTTCCCTTTTTATTTTTATCAAATCTGTCTTTCCCTCTTTCCAGAGGATACGTGTTGCAAGGGGGGTGGCAAAAAAGGCAGATTAACCTCGCAGACGATACACAATGGACAACCCCGGGTTATTATCTCTTCACTCTTTTTCTTTCTTTTCAGTGCTCACAATCGGCTTACTCACACGCAATACTAACCAACACACAGCAACCAGGTATGTCCTTCCCTGTGTGCTTCGTTACTAACAAATCTAGTCGCGCTTGTTGGCTGCTGCCTCCTTCCATTCCCAGTCTGTTTGTCTTGTCACATGACGGGCTGGACGTGTTGGACGGCACACCAATCTTTCTTCACTGCATGGCCGACCTTGTGTCGACGTGCGGGGGGGTTACTCAAAAGGGCTATCTTGCTATCAGTTCTATCCTGCCGCATATATATATTTAAATATATATCCTCAAATATTCAAACTACCCGTCAGCCGCACATCCTGGCTGCTGGCCCCGACGTACAGCTTGTACGTGCCCCGACGCAGACGCCACTGCTGCGCCACCACATCCCACACGCTCAGGTCGCGCCGTGTCAGCTCAAACGTCACCGTCGCCGACGCCCCCGGCTGCAAGAATGGCTTGGCAAACCCGCGCAGCACTTTCGCCGGCGCATCCGGGTCGTTGTCGGCCGGCACGCCCACGTACAGCTGCGCAACCTCGGCCCCGGCAACACGGCCCGTGTTCGTCACCTGGGCCTGCACGACGGCCACCGTGGCCCACAGCTCCGGGTGCCCACCCTGGACCACCTTGACGCCCGGGTCGGGCAGCTCGGCCGGCGGGGTCGCTGCCGTCGCTGTCGTCAGCTGGGCGTCGAGCCCGCTGTAGCCAAACGTCGTGTACGACAGGCCGTAGCCAAAGGCAAAGCGCGGCTCGATGCCGTTGCGGTCAAACGCGCGGTAGTCGACAAACAGGCCCTCGTCAAAATCGGCGTCGGGGAAATAGTCGCGCGTGTACGTCGAGTTGAGCAGCGCGCCGTAGTCCTGCTCGCGGTGCGCCACTGAAAACGTCAGCCGGCCCGCCGGGTTCACCGTGCCGTACAGCACGTCCACCAGGCTGTGGCCCGACTCCTGGCCGGGCAGCCCACCGAAAACGACCGCCGTCACGTTGGGGTGGTCGATCCACGCATCGACGACGCGGATGCCCGCCGCGTGCACGACCACAATCGTGTTGGCACACGTCGCCGCAATGTTGTTGACCAGCCGGTCGCTAAACGCGTCCGTCAGGCTCGGCCGGTCAAAGCTCTCCGACGCGTAGGCATTGACAAACACGAGGCAGGCGTCTGCAAAGGCGTTGTACCGCGCGGCCGACGGCGGGTTGTCCGACAAAAAGTCCCAGCGCAGCACACCGCCGCCGTCGCCGACGACCTTTTCTTGCAGGGCCTGGAACGGCGACACAACGTACGGCGGGATGGTGCCGCCGGAGCCGCCGCCCGTGATAAGAGTGCCGTTCAACGTGTTCCAGCCGTGGTTGACATTGTAGCCACCACCAAAGCGCGCGGGGTCGTCCCAGGGGGCCGACTTCAGGACGGCATCGTAGCCGTAGACGGAGAGCTGGCGTGGGTTCCGGAGGGGCAGCGTGTTATTGGCATTCTTGACCAGCACGGTGCCGGCAGCACCAATGGTGCGAATCAGGCTGGCGTGTTTGCGGGCGACAGCGATATCGTCGGCGGTGGTGCTCGAGAGGCTACCAAGAGACTCGGTCCCCGGTAGGTTGATCTCTCCCGTGACATTCTTGGACGCGCCCGCATCGACATACGACCAGGCAGCCAGCAGCCGCGTGACCATGTCGTCGAGCCGTTCCACAGGCACAGACCCGTTCTTGACTGCTTCGTGCAAAAGGCCGCCGGCCCAGAAGCCGCTGCTGCCGGGCATGGCAACGTCGAGGCCGGCCAGGGCAGAAGCAACACCGGAATGCTGGGCGTCCCAGTCGCTCAAGATGACACCCTCAAAGCCGAGCTCCGTCTTGAGGACGCCGTTGAGCAGCTTCGAGTTCTGGCAGCCATACGAGTGGTTGGCCCGCTGGTAGGAGCACATGACGGCACCGGCACCGGCCGCCAAGGCGTTCATAAAGGGGAAGGCGTAGAGTTCGTGCAGCGTGCGGTCGTCGACGTTGGAGCTGATGCCCTCGCCGACAATGTGGCCCGTCTCGTTTTGGCGCGCGGCGTCGCGTCGACGAAACTCTTGCTCGTTGAGTAAAAAGTGCTTGGGCGTGGCTACGACACCCTGCGCCTGCAGCCCACGCGTGACGGCACCCAGCCCAATGCCCGCGAGATACGGGTCGTTGCCCAGAGCCTCCCAGTTGCGGCCGCCAAGGGCAAGACGGCCGAGCGGGCCGGCCACGGGGCCGAGAGCGACGGTGACGCCCTCGCGCACAAACTCGCGGCCGAGGGCATGGCCGAAGTGCAGCATGAGGTCGGCATCAAAGGTGGCAGCGACGTGCAGGCCGGCAGGGAAACCGGAAACACGGACAGTGGCGTCGTCGGGCGCACCGCGGACACCGGTGGGTGCATCGGCAAAGCAGAAAGACGGCAGGCCCAGGCGCGGGATAGGAAGAGTGTTGCCAGCGCAGGAGCGGGGCCACCAAGACGTGCCGGCACCGCTTGTCTTGTCCGAGGGCTGAAAGGCATGGCCAAAGGTAAAGTTGATCTTTTCCTCAAAGGACAGCTGGGCTACGAGGGAGCTGGCCTTGCTGTAGGCAGCAGCCCAGCGGGCATCAGATGAGCCATTCCCGAGGGCTGGATACAGTCAATTTTTGTTTAAAGAGAGAGAGGAGAGAAAACCTACGAGCCGGGTAGACGGCCGGACTGCGGCCGTAGTAGGGCAGCTCGGAGGGAGGCGTATCTCGGCTATGGGGCGAGCTGCCGGCACCGAAAACGAGGCCCAGCGAGGCCAGCAAGGAGCCGGTTCTCATGCTGGTGGGAAGCAGGGCAATAAAGGCGAAGAGGAGGAAGCTTCCAACGACGAGCACCAAGACAATACGACGGCGCACCTTTTCTGGTGAATGAGCTGTCCCGTTTCGGGTTCCTCGCCTTTTATAGGCGGACATGGCCGGCATCGGGACAAATGGTTAAACTGTAGATGGAGCGAGATGTCATCAGGCAGAGATGCACTGACGATCATGTACGAATCCGACTCAGTAACAGTGCATATGCTGCGTAAAAGTCCTGCTGTGGTTGCAGTGCGGAGTGATGCAATTGAGGCTAATATGTTGCTAGGCGTGGGATATCATTCGGCAACTGATAGTGGGCAGATATGCAGCTTGGCGTGCAGTCAAAGGGACATGGCAGTGGAGGGGAAGATGGCGAGATGACGAGAACGAGAACGAGAAAGTGTTCAAAAGAAGAGGCCTCAAAGGGAGGCTTTACACAGAGAAGAAGAGGAAAGAGGCAGATGCTAGACAAGGCAGACGCTGAGCAAGGCAGACGTTGATTGGTTCTGTGCGAGGAAAGTGCAGAACGTGGCGTGACGGCAAGAACAGCATCTGCTCTTTCCTAGAGCCGACGTCTACACTCTACACACTACGAGTACGATTGCATGACATTCATCGCACCTTCCGCCAAAAGCAAAGACGGCCGTGTTCTCGCTGCCGTGCTTGCATCGCATATTACGGCAGCCGGCTGACATGACGGAAGCGCTACCACGAGTAGACGAGTCGGAAGTAACCCGGCCAAGCCCCGAGCTGTTTCCAGGTTTTTGTGGGACCCCGCGAAGGCGGGTGAGTTGGACAAAATACGAGTACAGCGGGCGGAAGGGAGAACAGAAGGGAAAAAGCCTGAAAAAAGCTTGAGAGGGGAAAAAGAGGAAGGAAGGCCCGGGGATCCGTCCTGGCGAACGCCTGCATTTGGAAGGTACGATGGGATCGGGCAGCAGTTACCCAATGGGCATCAGGCAGCAGTCAAGCTTTTCCTTCCCTTCCAGCTCATTTTCCCTGACAGGCACCAGGATAGTACGGAGCCCTGAGGGATTACGAATACAGCGCATCACAGACCCATATTCAGCTTTGCACACAGCGCGACTAGAGCTAAAGCTACGGAGCAGATGCACTGAAGAGGCTTAAGCATATGTGCGCACATATGGAGACGCAGCAATCAAAGAAAGCGAAAACTCTTCTAATAAGCCAAGGACTGGTTACCCCGCAGAAAGTTATGCCGTTGCAATGGTAAAACGGAACTGGGGAAATGACGGGAAGGGTTTGTACTTTTGTAAGCTTTGGTCGCGACACGTCTGTTTACTTGCGAAAACTTGTGCTCGTGATTGTCGTTACGATCACAAGAGCATCTTCCACATGCCAGCAAAAGTACTCGTGCTGTCAATATGACAGATCGCGGCAGCGCGGTGAGAAAAAGACCGGACATCGCAAGCATGTGCTAATCTCCATGCCGTGGCAAAAGGCCGGGAAAAGACATCACGCAGAGTTGCATCCCGGATGCACGGCGGTGACGAGGAGAGTGTTTTAGTCAGAGTGTGATCCGGAGCCGTACGGATGCGGTATGAATAGAAATACTGGCGAGGCATGTGTGCGATTTCAAAGGACGAGCATGGCGAACAGCAAAAGGTCAGCATCGAGCACGAGGTACGAGTACTCGTAGTTACTAGTACTGAGTAGATGCATGTCCTGTACTCGTACTTTGTATCGTAGTGCGTGAGTATAATCCTCTGAAAACAAGCTTGTTTGAAACAATGTTTACGGCGCAGTGGACGGGGATGATAAAGCTCCGACGCCGGGATTTTGGCTGTGACAGGAACAAGTGAAAATTGAAAATTCTAAATTGAAAATTGAAATTTTCTCAAGACAAACCCGAAAAACGTGACAAACGTGACAAATGGCACCGAAAAACGGCAAGCCGGCGCGGGAGAATGGAGCTCAGGATTTATTCCTTGCACGGAGACGCGTGCCGTGAGCCCAGTGGTTTCAAAGCTCATGCTCTGATTTCTCTGATTTGATTGTATGGTTTGAATCTGGGATGCTTGGTTTTTAATGATTATTTTTACTTGGGATTTTTATTAATTATTGTCTATTTGGCGCTTCAACGTCCGGGATAGGAGAGGTGCTGGCGAGACCACGAGGGATTTATGGCATCTTATCGTGCCTAGACGCCAACTGTGACGACATTTTGCAGCATCCGTCACATCAAACAGATGATACTCTGAAGCCATCGCAAGGGCAGAGGCCATGTAACGCTATCGAGCATGACAGCTCCGGAGTAGTACTACGGAGGACGGAGGACTGGTACGAGTACGAGTACTCGTCCAGCCTTTTTACTCCGGGCTGGGAGCGAGTACTCGTACTTTGTACTTTGTACTTGGTACTCAGTACTCCGTAGTGCTACTCCGTAGTGCTACTCCGTGCTACTCGCAATTCCACCAAACCGTCCTCTGCCGCTCCGTTCCTGGAGCTTGTCCTTGTCGGGCCTAGAGGCTCAGGGGTAGCTCGTCCCTTGTTTTTAGTGGCACCTACCCTTTTGGTCTGGTGGGCGTCTCCATTGGTTCGCGGAAGGGCTAGGCGACCCGAGCGTGAAACCGGGCGGCCTAGACTGTTTTGGTCCAGGATCAGGGGAGAGGGCACCGGACGTTGGTTTTTGGACGTCCCCTGACGGGTGCATGAGTACGGCATGAGTACGGCATGAGTACGGAGCAAAGTACTGAGTACGAGTGCAGACGGCGTGTTTGCCTGTGCTGTGTTGTGCGGCTTTGGGCAAGCCTCGTGATACGAGTACAATGGACCATGGATCCGACTGCAAAAAGCCATGTCCGGTGGGTTCGGCTGTTGCTTGGCGTGTGTCTTGATACTTTGGGTGAAGGCTGGCACATGAGATGATTGTAAGACATGCAGCGAGATGCAGCGAGAAAACAGGAAACAGGAAGCAGGAAGCAGCAGGGCATGACAAAAAGCAACTCGTATTTCGTACTCGTACGGAGTACTTTGTAGAAACCATGATGCAGATGATGCATCTCCAGTCATGATCACCTGTAAATCTAGTTCATCGACACATACCCATACTCTGTACTCGTACTCAGTGCTCTACTCCGTACTCGTAGATGCAACTCATTGTCTCCCCGCGTCGGCCCCTTGCTTGCTCCCTGCCTCATCTCCCACAACCTCGCCTCTGGCTGTCTCACAGCCCCTTTGTCATACCATGCGGTGTGCTGCATCTGCATCAGCGACTCTGCTGCGGGTGGTGCAGAGAACATGGTGTCTACAATGTATGTCTACAGCTTGACAGTTATTCAGAGAACATGCATAGCTGTATCGGTGTACGAGTATTCTGCAACGCATCCGCATTCCTTAACTTACGAGTATGTGCAAGCACATGCCCGTACTTTGTACTCGTAGCATCGGCCCACGACGATCGACAGGTACGGTGCCAGTACTCCGTAGCCAGAACCAGGCAGACACGCAAAACGCGACCCGGTGCCGAGAGCACAGACCGGGCGTATTGGGGGCAGTACGGAGTACGAAGTACGACACAAGTATGGGCACATGAGCGAGCACACGAGCAGCGCACGAGCGACGCACGAGGACGCACGAGCGAGCACACGAGCACGAACACACGAGCCGGGGAGGTCACGAGCACGCCGTGGAGCAAGAGGATGGAGGAGGAGGATGGAGGATGGAGGAGGAGGAGGAGAAGGAAAAGAAGAAAGTTGAGCAGGTCGTCATGAAAAGGCTACGAGTAATTTCGTGGTCGAGATATCTCGTTTGTGAGATGCGATCGACACCAAACCACCCAGAATTGACTCGTGCGCGTACGAATACTCTGTACTCGTAAATTGATACCGTACAGCTGGATTGCCATGCAAATTACGAGTATTTGAACGAATAACGCATATCCTCTGAACGGGTACGAGTACGAGTGCTGAGTGAACACTGTCATCCGCTATCACTGCTAACCGTTCCGCTAACTTCCACTAACAGCCGCTAACATCCGCTAACATCCACTAACCACTCCCACTACCACTCCCACTCCCACTCGTCCGTACCGTACCCTTGTCCATGTTAGGCTGAGTGGATCCCATCTCCCCTTTCCTACGAGAGCTAGGGCCCCCCCCCCCTGTTGGCATTTCGGACGAGCCAGGACTAAATTTTGATTGTTGTTCGTTTCCTCTTTCCGCTTTGCGCGTCCCGCTCTTGCTCGTTGTGCTGTCTGTCCTCGGCGTGTCAGGGGTTGTTTCCTCCTTTCCCAAGTGGTGGTCGGAGCGTCCTACTGCCGGCAAACGGGTGAGGAGATTGGTACGAGTAGCTGGGCAAAATGGAGGTACGATATTGAAACAACTGCGAGGACAATATCGATATCATACAGATGGATGATGAATGCATGTTTGTACTCGTAAAGAAAACGGGAAAATAAAATAAAACAAAACAAGACCAAAAATCCAAAACGAACAAATCAAGTAAGAAAACAAGTAAAATTCAAAGAAAATTCAAAGAAAATCAACAACTGGCGAAATCAACAGAAGGAAAACAATCAAACAACCACAAAACAGACCGACATAAAATCAACAACTAGCCCCTGATTTATTGATCCGATAACTCTTATTCTATCGCCTCGCTTGCTGGGTCCTGGACGCTGGGTCTCGGTCTCTGTCTCGAGCATCAGTTTTTCCCTTTCGCATTCTTTTTCCTTCGATTCTCCTTCTTCTCATTTCTTGTTCGGGGTTTAGATTCGACGTGTTTTCTTCTCGAGCTCCTCCTCTCTCTCTGTGTGCTCGCACCTCTTCGTCTCGCTCTCATCTCAGTCTCAACTCGTACGCACGCTCCTTTTTGCTTCTCTTTTGTCTGGCAACTTGTACTCTCCAGTAGTTGAATTCTCGACCTTCATTTTGGCAGTTTCTTTCTTTCTTTGTTTCTTTTTTTATTGTTTTCTTTTCTTTCATTTCCACCATTCTTTTCAACGCCCTTTATCATACAATCTACCCACACCCCATCATACCACTCACCGAAAGGAAACCTCGGACTCGAAACCATCCAACCGATCATCGACTCCCCGTCACCAGCCCCGTCTCTATGCTTGGATTGGTCGCCACCTGAACCCAGCTGCGTCCTGCTCCCTGTTGTTGTTGGCTCTCGACGCTCAGCCGTTGCCACATTCTAGGTACGACTCCTCGTACGCTCTCGCTTCACCTTTCTCTCTCTCTCTCTTGCGTACCCCTTTCCACGCTTCCAACAACCCGTTCAAGTCTCACCTGGACTGAAGCCCATTGTCTTCTCAGCACTCAGTATTGTCTCGTGTGTCTGGTGTCTGGTGTCTGGTGTCTCGTGTCTCGTTGATCACCGTCTTGCCTCCCGCCATTTTATTTGTTTTATATTTCTTCTTTCCCTTGCATACGAGTATATCGTCACGAGTCTTCTTTCCTCTTCATTCGCTCGCACACTCGCTCTCTCTCTCTCTCTCTCTCTCTCTCTCTGCCCTTGCTTCCTTCAGCTTGATCAAATCCACGGCTTGGAACCACTGCTCGCACCTGCCGGCTTGTCTCTGCTAGTCACAGTCACTCGTCTTGCCCGTCCAGGTTTCAACCGTGCCAGGGTTTGCTTCTGAAACAGGCAATCAAAGTCTCTACTACCCTTTACACACCCGTTTTGCCCGTGTCCCTTTTTCTTTTTCTTTTTAGTTGATGTACCCTGCCGCTTGCTCTGCTGCGTTGGAATCCTTATTCACAACATAGACTTTTCGACTCGAACTCGACACCAGTCAGATCATACAAAGGGGCCAAACGAAAACAGCCAAATCAACAAAGAAAGCAACAAAACAACAACAACAACAAAAGAAAACAACCCCCGTCTATGGCATTTTGCAACTGCACCGCTTGATCTCGACCCGGCCTGTCTACGGCTGTCCCTCCGGACCAACCGACCAAACCGACCAACCACCACCACCACCATGAACCGCTTCCGCAACAAGAAGAAGAACAAGGAGGAGTCGGCGGCCGTCGCGGCAGCGGCAGCCGCCTTGTCTGCCCCGGCACCGGCTGCGAGTTCGGCTGCAGCGTCGACCGCCACGCGCCCGTCGACTGAGGAGGGCCAGGGCCACTCGTTTATGGGCTTCCGGCGCAACAAGAAGACACAAGAGGAGACCAAGGAGCTGGAGCTCGACCTGTCTAACGCGCTGCCGGCCACAGACGACTTCCGCACCAGTCTGCTCATGACGGGCCTGTCGGCGCGGTTCTCGATGCTGCGCGAGCAGGACGACCCAAGCACCAAGATTGGCAAGGCGCTCGACGACAGCGTGCTGGGCTCACCGTCGTCATCAGCCACAAAGCGCCAGTCGCGCATGAACAACATGGACTTTGGCGCAGGCTTCCGCGGATTGGGCGACATTGCCGAGGTCGAGTCGCTGCGGGCGATGCGGCCACCGCCGTCGCTGCTGCGCACACACTCCTTTAACTCGGACGCGGACTCGTTTGGCGGCGAGAGCAGCATCATGAACCGCACGCGGCCGACGGACGGCAACGTCATGTTTGGCGGCCGGCAGAAGATATACCGCATCCCGGCCGGCGCGTCTTCGTCAAAGAGCACAGCCGACGGCGGCATGGGCGGCCGCGCACTCTACGACGACGACGTGGCGCTGTCGGCGTTCCAAAAGCTGCGCCAGGAGAAGAAGGAGGAGCAGCAGCAGCAGCAGCAGTCGTACGACTACACCGACAGCTCCGCGTACGACACCACCACAGCGGCGTCGCCGTACCCGCGGTCCGACTCGCCGTCACCATCGCCCATCGACTTTAGTCTGCGGCGAGAGACGTCGTCGACAACGTCGTCCGGGGGCGCGCGCAACTCGACGGCTGCCACATCGGTCGTGTCGCAGCCGGGAGGCCTTGTCTCGTCAATGGCAAAGGAATTTCAGGAGGGCAAGACGGACAGCAACAGCAAGGCTACTGCGGCCGCCGTCGAGCGCAACAACACCACGGTGCGCATCCGCCGTTTGTACGAGCAGGGCCTGACGCAGGACCTGCACGAGCAGCAGAGCTCGGCCCTGTCGCGCATGGACACGCTGTCGGGCAAGCGCATGCTGCGGTCGATGACGCCGGATGTCAATGCATCGGCCTCGTCGTCGCCCACACCCAGCTTTGGCTTTAAGGACAGCGGCAGCAACAACAACAACCTCAACAGCACCAACAGCTCGTCGAGCTCGCCTGCCATGGGCACCGTCACATCGACGCTGGAGCGTCTCGAACGCCGTCAGGCCATGGCCAAGTCAAGCTCGGCCAACCTGCGGTCCATGAGCCCGCCCATGTCGGGTTCGTTGCCCGGCACCGTCAGTGCCAAGGCCAGCATCGAGGGTCTTTCTGGCCTGTCGGCCCGCAACGCCATAGGCCTCGGCCTCAACCGCAAGCCGTCGGCGACGGGCAGTCTGGCAGGAAGCGTTGCGGGAAGTGTAACCAGCCGCGGCCCGACCAGCCCGCCGCTGAGCCCGCCCATTAGCGATGCCGGCAGCGCCGATGCGTTTGCGGCAGCGGCGGCAGTCATTGGCATCCAGCCCAACGACGTCGGTAAGGCCACGGCCATGGGCGTGTTCCAGAAGCCCGTGCTGCCCTACGACGAGTCGCGCTTTGCCCAGCGCCAGCTGCAGCTCCAGCAGGGCCGCGAGACGCCGACGGAGCGCACGCGTCCCAACTCGAATGCGTCTGCCGCCACCAACAACGCCGAAGAAAAGACGGCGTCGGCGGCAGCATCAACAACCAACCGCGACTCATCCAAGATGCAGAACTCTTTTTTGTTTGACGGCGATGACAACGACGACGACGACGACGATGTCAGCAACTACGGCAACAGCGAGCAGCCGGCACCGTCAGCCCAGCCCGTGGCCACGCTGCAGCGCCCGTCGGATGCTGACCACCCGGCGTTCCGCAACCGCGACGAGCCTGCGACGACCGATGCGGCGTTGACGCCCAAGGCCGACAGTACCGAAGTGTTTGCCTCGACGGCCGTGGATGGTGCCTCTGCCGCCCCCGCCGCGACCAAGGAGCCTGTCGACTCGCCGACACTGGGCCCCGGCGGTGGCCTCAACGGCATGGTTCTGCAGCACCTGCGGAACAACAGCGGCGCGTCGTCGGTCTACAGCCGCATGTCGATGATCAAGGACGACAATGCGTCGCTGCTGTCGCCCAACGACCGCAACAACAACAACTATCCGTCGCTCGACTTCAAATTTCCCGACAGCATGGCCGCAAGCAACTACTATACGTCGGCGGACGGCGCACTGTCGCCCGGACCGGCGCCGTCGAGACAGGTGCCTGCCCCGCCTGCACCCAAGGCGGCTCCTCCGCCGGTGCCTCAAACAGCACCCCCACCTACGCCCACGCAGGCGGCTGCACCCGCACCTGCCGAAAACAACACGTGGCGCGCACCTTCGCTTCGGTCCGTGTCCTCGCGTAGTCACGTGACCAGCATTGCGGAGTCGCAGCGGTCGAGCGCCTACGACACGGCGGGCGAGAACGAGGACGACGACTTTGCGAGTCAGCTGGCCAATGCGCGCCGCCGCGTGCAGAAGCGCCTGACCACGGCGGCGTCGGCCGAAAGCAGCCGCGCCAATTCGCCGCAGCTGCAGGCCTCCGACAGCTCTGTCCCGCTGCCGTCGCCGCTGCCGCCTCTGAGTGAAGCACCGGCACCGCCTGCGGCGACGACCACCAACGCCGGCAGCCACAAGCCCAGCCCGGTCAACGTCCTGCGCACGCGCAGCAGCCGCGGCACCTTGTTTGAGCGCGGCCGCGACGTGCCCTTTAGCACGCCGCCCATGCGATCGCCGCTGCACCCGCCGACCGCGCCCACGTCGCACCCTGCTCCTGCTCCTGTCTCTGCCACCCGGACGTCGACCGACGTTGACGATGCCGGCGACAACAACAACGAGGACGCATCGGCCAGCAGCAATGGCGCCGTAGACGGCAACGACGCCAACGCCTCGGTGCACCCGGGCCTGCTGGCGTTCCGCAATGCTCGCCGCCAGCTGCAGAAGCGCAAGGAGCATGCCATCCTGGCCAAGCACGGCGAGGCCGAGCGCGCAACGTCGACCACGCCGCCCACGTCGCTGCCGTCGAGCCCGGCGCAGTCGCGCTCGCCACCGCGACACCGCCGGCCGACCGTTGCCACTACTGGCACCGGCAGCGGCATGCGGTCGCGGTCGGGCTCGAATGCATCTCCGGCAGTGGATGCGCGTGACCGCAGCGGCTCCGAGACCAGCAGCACCGGCTACAACAACGGCCGCCACACGCCGCCACGGCTCGCCCGCGTCATGGGCCAGCAGGCTCGCTATGACGAGCGCTCGCAGCCCAACAGCCCGAGCACCCGTGGCCCGACGTCAAACGCCAGCCACCTGGGTCCCATGAGTCCTGCAACGGCACGGCCCGGTATGGCGCCGGCGCGTCCGGGGCGTTCGCCGCAGTTCCCGCCGCACGGCTACCCCAACCTCAGCGTGCAGACGGCTGGTGGCAACGGCGGCGGCTACGGCGGTGCTAGCTCGCCCTTGCCCGTGTCGCCTCTGGGCAGCGCTGGTCTGCCGTCCAACGACCGGTCTGCCGCGTCGATGAAGCGGACGGTTCGCAAGAACGAAATCTCGGAGCCGACGTTTCTGACCAGCACGAGCCGTGTGCCGACCATGAGCTTGGCGTCCCATGACAACAACAACGGCAGCGCAGGACGGTCACGCAGCAGCTCGCGCGCCCCGGCGGCAGCCTCAGGCCCGTCGGGCGGTGCCAACGGCAGTGCGTTTGTGCCGCCGCTGCCGCCCATCAACCCGCTTCGCAAGCAGTCTGGGTCGCGCGGCATGCTGAGCGGCATGCGTCGCACCCCCACCAGCACCGCCGCCGACGTGCACGGCGACGACATGGACACCATGTCGGCGCTGACGATTTCGTCGTCGGCAAGCACGAGCAACCTCAACGGCCGGAATGACGCCGACGAACACCGGCCGCGGCTGCGCGAACGGGCGTCCGAGGCCAGCGGAATGCACGCACGCATGGCGCAGCAGCAGCAGCGCATGGACTTGCCGGGTGGCATGATCTGATGCAGGGAGCGACGACAGCTGCCTTGTTTTACTTTTGCTTTGCTTGGATACCCAATTGTGTTTCTTTTTTATTTTATTTTATTTTTCTCTTCTTTTATTTTTCTCTTTTATTTTTTCCCTTCTTTTTATTCTTCAATTCTTCTTGCTCTATGGGCTTCTTATTACCATTTTTTTTTCTTTTCTTTTCTTCTCTCATCTGTATTCTATCTCCTTTTTCTTGGGTATTGGCATTCGAGGTGTTTGGTCTTGATCATTATATCCGATCTAATTGTTATCAGCGTACAGGTATCCAACATTGTGAACATACAGACGCCGGCTGTGCTTGCCGATTGGCTTGTGGTCGACCGATGACGATATGGAGATGGAAGTACGGAGTAAAGATAGTAATATAAAACCGGAAGTAAAATAGGAAAATATATTCATCAAATAATATACGGAGTACTCGTAGAGGAGTACTCGTAGAGTAATAAAGACGTACGGAGTAAAGACACCCCTACTCGCCGACATGCCCGAGCTGAAACAAGTGCTTTCTTTTTTTTTTTTCGTTTTGCGAGCCTCCGTGACAGCCTGCGCACACTTGCTCTTTGCCGATCGGCCCAGTCGCGTCCCCTCTCAACCCAGCCCACCGACAATTCTTGATTTTCCCGTTGGCTGCCCACCCTCCCTCCTTCTCCTCCTTGTCGATCTTCTCAAGCGTGCGGCATCGACACAAAGTGTGTTTTGGAGGCCAAAATAGAAAAAAGAGCATGACGGATGGATGGGCTTGGTCTTACTCTTGGGAGGTAACTGTTGAATATACTAGGAGGCCATGTGAGATGTGACATGCGATATGGAATATCGGTTGTATCGTTCTTCAGTTGCATTGTACTCGTAGTGCTCAACGGTTCAATTGTGGCTTGCCTTTTTCCTTTTTTCCTTTTTCCTTTTGTCTTTTTTTCTTTTTTTCATCTTCTGTCTGCTAATTATCGTCTTGTATTATTCCCGTCTTTAGCTCTTCCGTCTGTTACACGTATTCGTTTCCGTCTGTTATCGTATTAATCCCCCCCCTTTCGTTTACTCCTTCTGTCTCTTCTTTCTTTTGTCTTCCTCCCGACTTTTTCTTCTTTTTCACAAACGTCCTCGCTGGGACTTTATTTCCATATTTTCAAACATAGATAACGCAGCCGAGTCTGTTTTCAGTACTTGTACTCGTAGAATTTTCTTTCTTGTCTGACATTTGTCTGACAGCGCATATGCATAGAATGCCTTTTTCCATCACGTCTTCCTTCTGTCACTTTTGCCTCCTTGGCCCACTGGTCCACTGCATTTCTATATTTACTTTTTTTTTTGTTTTTTGGCTGTCACTTTTTTCTTTTTCTTTCTGTTCGTGAAGCGACTTTGGCTCGTAAGGGCAGGTTCCCAGCCCTTTTTTTCTGTTTGTCTACTTGGGTTCCTTCTCCTGCTCCTGCTTCTCCTGCTTCTCCTGCTTCCTTCTCTCCTATTATGCGAGCCGCCTTGCTTCAACGGCGGCAAATATGCCCTAAACCAGCCAGCCCTTGCAACAAAAGAAAAAAAAGGACATGCATTGCAGCTGTTGGTTCAAGCTGAAGCGATGCTGAATGATAAGACAGACGACGAGCAAACACGTTGAGACATGAAGAATAGGAGTACGAGCAATACGAGTAGATAAGAGAGGATTCCAAACAATCAGAAGAAAAGCAAAGAAGAAAAGAGAAGAAAAAAACACCACTCCTCAAATACTACACAACCGTGCTCATCTGGGTATCACATCGTAGCCGGCCCGCCTGCCGTTCCACCACTGAGGAAAATGGGAAGCGGCCGGTGCCGGAAGACCATCCCACGACAGTGCTGCTGTCCATCTTTCTTCAATACTCCCCTTACATCATACCGTCTGTTTGCATACTACGGAGTACATACTACCTCAATCAAGCATGACCGTCTGCTACCTACGAGTACCTGTCGAAGGCCTCGCTGCTCGGTTCCGGGGCTTTGTTTCCCAATGGAGCAAAGGGAGGCTAGGGCCGTTCCAGGCCTCCCCGCGGCCCTTCAACGTCCCTCACCGTCTCTCCCACGGCCCAAAGGAGACATATCTCTCAATGTGGCACCCTTGGAGCCATGGTTCACAGGGATCGGAACGCTGAACCGCGCGAGGCGACGGCAAGCCCCATACCACGACTCCAGTTCGTCCCTTCTTCCGGTCCGTGTCTCACACCTCTGGGCTCATTTCTCCAACCCCGCCCCCAGACCCGTCTGCACGCCGGATGATTATGTGCAGCCCATGGGCGGTGAAACGGCCGGTTGGCCTCTTGAGTGTCTGTGGTATGGTCTGGTGGGCTTGGCTTGGCTGGGCTGGGCTGAGCAGCAAAAAAGATGGCAGATGTTCACGATCATAGCATCGTAATCTGCTTTCTGTGGTTCTGTTCGCACACCCCTGCTCACAGGCGGCACGCCGGTCCGTACTCGTACCTGTCGGTGGGATCAAAGTCGACCGGGGTGGCTGTTGGCCTGCTGCTGAGCCCCCGGGGAACTATTCTTAGCCTTGTGCACGCACGAGCACCCTGTTTGCTGTATGTGACCAGCCCTGTGATCGGTACTCGTAAGACACCGCTCCTCGGGAGCCCTGAAGAAAGTACGAAGTACGAGCGATACTGCATGCTGACTTGCTGCGGCCGATCCGTGACAGGCAGTTGCACTCCTTTTTTGGCCAGGTGAACTGAGTGAGATATGACTGATTCACGGCCGTTCCAAGTAATTCGTACTTTTTTTTTTTGCTCTGAACTGACTGGTCGCGACGGGGGATCTGCATCGTGGTGCCGCCAACCCTTGCTCCTTGCTCCTTGCTCCTTGCTCCTTGCTCCTTGCGACTCCGTACTGAGTACTGCAGAGAATCAAAAGCATACTTTGTACGCAGTACGGAGTACTCGTACTCGCGACACGCGGGATTGATTCTTTTCCCAACTTGTTACTTGTACCATCCCGAATGGGGTATCGACAGGACTGTGTGAGGCTGGGCGCGTGCGTGTGCATGAATGAATGGGTGTGCTCCCAAGACCGGACGAACAAGCTGCAACTGCAACAAAAAAAGAGGCGGGCTCGCGGGCCATGCAGCCGCCACCGCAACCGCAACAGCATCAAGCAACGCAACAGAGCAACGCAACAGACGCATCAGGCATCGGCCCACGTAAGAGGCCTGTAACGGGTGGGTGGAGAGAGCCGGCCACAGCGGATCCGAGTGTGGATGTCGTGCGTGGGGAGATGGAACACCGCGAGTGTGAGGACGTGTGTGATCTCGGACAGAGTTCTTTTTGTTGATGCTGATGTGTCGATAATTGAGAAGGAGTATTCGTACTTCGTACTCGTTGATGTACGATACGAGTAGAATATAGTACAAAGTACTCGTGACAAGGCAAATGGCCAACACGTGATGATCAGCTGATGGATTAGGAAGGTGCGATCTTCTGACAGGTGCCGGTGTTGCACGACACCTCCAAGAACCGTCCTCCTTCCTGCTGTGCTACTCCGGACGGCTCTGAGCGAGACGCTCCTGCCGGGCTTTGGCTGCGCTCCTTCCCTCCCAACCAGATTATTGCCTGCGCTCTGACGTGTTGCGCACCGCCCTTTCCCCTTTAAGATCACGTCTGCTGCTGGCTCGGGCGGTTGCTCGCAGTGTCATCTGCTTTTGAGCATGTTGCCGTCGGCGCCTTCCTCTTCTTTATTACTTTCTTCCTTCCTTTTTTCTTTCTTTCTTTCCTTTTTTTCTGGCCGATTCGACATCGTACTACGGAGTACTCGTATGCGCACTGATCAGGACTAGGCCGCCTCCGTAATAACCCCCTGTCCCTGCCCAGCATCTTCTCACGATGCACTTTTTCGCTTTTCGTCACATCTTCAGCTTCTCCCTCGCCCCTGGCTCTCCACTTCAATCACCTCTGTCGCCTTTGTCACCTTTGTCTACGAGTATCGTACGCAGTACGCAGTACGGAGCACTCTACGCACCCGCTTGCTCCCTGTCTCGTCTTTGCTGTTCTCCATTCCCGTTTCCATTCCCGTTTCCATTTCCGTTTCCATTTCCGTTTGCAAGTTTTTGTGAACATTCTTGATTTTCCTAGCCTTCATTTCCCTCTTTTCTGGCTTCCATGCCTCCATCCTCATCTCTCGTTTTGCTGCCGCCCCATTCTCTTTGTCGTCGAGCGCCTTGATTGGAGCGGGCCGCAGCCGTTCTGCTTCCGTTGGCCAAAGCGCGGCGAAATTGAATTAATAAAAAAAAAAACAATATCAAATCGTCAAGGCACACCAGCCCCAGCACGGTCTCCTCTTCCCAAGTGCGTGTTCTAAATACACGCCCCCAGCAAACGCAGACACCCCCATCCCCAGCACCTGAGACGTCCAACATGATTTCGCCCTCTCCAACAAATACGACGCACTTGCACCCTGGCACGTCACTGCTGCCGCCGACGTCGTACACGGCTGCACGAGAGTGGTGCCGGCTGCACCCGTCGAGCATTCGAGCGACGAGCGTCAAGCGTATCGTACTGAGTACGAGTACGTCGCGGTGGGCTGGTGGCCTCATCTGCTGGTTTGTTGGTTTTTAGCACCATCCCACTAACACCGGCCACCCTCTCCGCCCAGCACCGGATTCTCTGCAGCTAGGACCGGCTTGCATCGCCGTCTGAGCACTGACTGCCCTACGAGTACGAGTATTCAGTACGGAGTAGAGCCCTGCTCCAGGTTCTGCCCAGCTCAGTCCCTCCGTGCAGTTTGCCAGTATCGTACGGAGTACCTCGTACCTCGTACCTCGTACTCGTAGGCACGCATCCCTGAAGTCAATCCACGGAGAACCGCCAACCAGATGGAACTCGCTGGGTTGCATCGTGCTGACTGGCTCGGCATGGCATTGCCCGGCCTACCTGATCTCGCAGACTCCCCGTCGACACCGCACGCCCCTTTGCTCATGGAGCCCGTCTCACAGACTCCATAATCTCTCCTATTGAGAAATTTAAGATACTTCCGAGCCCAGCAGCCCCCCCGCCGCTGCTCCCCCAGCATCCTCGACCGGAACCTGCTATCCGTCAGGTAAGCCAGTACCAGCACATTCACATTGTACGAGTACGGCCTTCCCTGGTCTTCCCGGTGGGCTGGTCCACGACACTGCTGTGGGATGTGACGCTATTGCATATCCTTTTGAGACTTTTTTTTTCTTACGAGTACGGAGTACTAACGCTTGTACGAGTACTCGTATGTCGACGAGGATCATACGGATAGACATTGAGACTGCCTGTGTGCTCCGTACTCAAAGGCACTCACGTACTTCGTACAGAGTACGAGGACACTTACACGGACCGTCCCACTGCATTTCGGTTTATGCCACTTTACGGGTTGCGCCATCCATGTCTTGCGTCTTGTCACCTTTGAGGAGCTCAACCCACCGACAAACCCGGAACTGCAAATGCAAAACAGCTTTCAGGAGGGCACGAGAACGGTACAATCCCACATCAAAAAGTTGAGTCCAGAATAGGAAAAGGTAAGACGAAAGCAGAACGAGAAAGAGCACAACGCAATATGATGTATCGACTCGGAGAGGAGGCACTTGCGCTGTAGGACTCGACGACAAGACACTCGGCGCCTGTTGCGGTGCTAAAGTCTCGCAGCAGCACCTGCTGGCTGGGGCAACAAGCCAGCAGTCTGAGGCCACTCCTTGCCCGCCGTTGCATTGTCTCCTGTTGAATGTTTCTTGCTAGTTGCATTGTTGGATTTTTCTTGTTCTTATTCTTGTTCTTGTTCCTCTTGTTTCTGTCTTGTAACTTGTACTTTGCCGTGCTGCTTTGATTTCTCCTTGCCCCTTCTCCTCTTTGCTGGGGACTGGATATTATTGCATTTAGCTTCCCAGTCGGGCCTCGTCACCCTGAACCAAGGCTGTGTGTGACCTGTCTCCTTGTTGCTGTCTTGCTTTTCGCTCTTCTCTTTTGTCTTTTGTCTTTTGTCTTTTACATTTTGCCTTCGCCCTCCTCTGTCATTTGCTTTAAACTCATCGCTTGTCACCCCCTTTGATTGTCCACAGGCAGAATGTCGGCAGCATCCCACTACAAATGCCTCTAGCTGCTCGTGATCGGGTCTGACCTACAGCCTTGTTCTAGTCGTTCTCCTTTCTCCATCTATTTTGCTCCCCGCCTTGTCCGCCCTGTCTACCAGCTTGCTCCTTTCTGCAAGAAACGACCTCCTGGCCATTCCTCACTCGCTTCGCCTCGCATCTTTTCATCTTTTCATCTTGCCTCCCCTCAGATTATTATGCATTGCCGCCTCCCTCAGGCCATACTCGTACTCGACTCGACACACACGCCTCGCTACCACCCAGCACCGTCGATATATTGCTTCACACCCTCTTCTGGCCGCTGGCGGTAATCTTATACCCGATTTCGGTCGTTCCCCCTCGCCTCTTGACTTACACGGCCCCTCTTGTCCCGTATTGTCTAGGCTGCCAGCCGGCATCTCAGCTACTATCGTGCAAGCACCCTGCATCGGCACTGACCCGGATCATCCCTGACACGCTGCCATATATGCATTGCTTTTGTATGTCGGGGTACTCGTACAGACATGCATCTTGATGCAACCGCCAGCTCACAACAACCCTTGCCATTGCTCACACTCTGCGAGAAAGCAAGCACAGGTGCATACGGAGGCCTACGAGTACAGTACGGAGTACAGACATAAATGAGCTTTGCTTTAGCCCGCCCTCTGTGCCTGTCTCAGTCTTGCATGTAAGAGTCACCCCGTCACGGAATCGACATTGTGCATCCGACAGGCGGCTCGCGCACGCCCCCATCGTCATACGGCCTTTGCATCCTTCTCGAACACCTCGAATCGCCTTGGCCGCGTCTGTGTGTTTCTTTGCTTCTTCCTCCTCCCTTCGTCCCCCCATTGCTTCTTTGCTTTCTTCTTCCTTCTTTGTGATATTCTTATTGATCTACAGCACCTGAATCTGACTCGTCGAGTCGGGGTGATTTGCGTTTGAAGTTCCCGTGTGCTTTCTTTCTTTGCTTTTGTTTCTGTTACCTTATTTTTTTTCTTTTCCCTTGTTCCTTATACCTCATTCCATCCCCCCCCCCCATCCCCCCCCCCCCCCCCCTCTCGCCTTCTCCCCTTCATTTTCTCCCCCCCCCCCCCACTCACCTCGAGCTCCCCGCTTTCTGCCCCCCACACCC
>JANSMC010000132.1:0-62734 GCA_029299015.1 Ophiostoma montium
AAGACGCCTTACCCCCCCACTTTTTTTTTTTTCCAAAAACATTTTTTTCTTTTTCCTTTAAACACATTCCGGCCTCACCAACCCCGCCCCCCTCCCGCAGGTGAGTCCATGCCCCCCCCCCCCCCCCCCCCCACCCATCAGATTGACGCCTGCTAACTCCCACAGAACGACTACATCGAAAGACACATCAAGCTGCACGGTCGGCGCCTCGACCATGAGGAGCGGCTGCGCAAGAAGCAGGCCCGCGAGGGCCACCGCCACTCCAAGGATGCGCAGAACCTGCGGGGCCTGCGGGCCAAGATGAAGCAGGAGGCGCGCCGCAAGGAGAAGATCCAGATGAAGAAGACGATCAAGGCGCACGAGGCGCGCAACGTCAAGTCGTCGGACGCGCCGCCCGACGACGACGACGACACCCGCGAGGCCGTGCCGCACTACCTGCTGGACCGTGCGGGCGAGCGCAACGCGAAAGCGCTGAGCACGGCGATCAAGCAGAAGCGCAACGAAAAGGCGGCCCGCTTCGCCGTGCCGCTGCCCAAGGTGCGCGGCATCAGCGAGGAGGAAGTCTTTTCCGTCGTCAAGACGGGCAAGAAGACCAAGAAAAAGTCGTGGAAGCGCATGATTACCAAGCCGACGTTTGTGGGTGCGGATTTCGTGCGGGGCCCCGTCAAGCTCGAGCGGTTTATCCGCCCGATGGCGCTGCGCATGAAAAAGGCCAACATTACGCACCCGGGCCTCAAAGTGACGGTGATGCTGCCGATCCTGAGCGTCAAGAAGAACCCGCAGGACCCCATGTATACGCGGCTGGGCGTGCTGACCAAGGGCACGATCATCGAGGTCGACGTCAGCGACCTGGGCATGACGACGACGACGGGCAAGGTCGTCTGGGGCCGGTGGGCGCAGATTACGAGTAGGTTTTGGTTCGAAGCTTTTTTTGTTGGAAGACATGCTGACTAATAACAGACAACCCGGAAAACGACGGCTGCGTCAACGGCGTGCTGCTTGTTTAAGGAGGCGGACGGCCACGCTGTCAGTATGTGGGCAGACACGTGCATGCATACTCTTCGAGCCGTGGCAAGTCGCTTGAGGCTGCCATTGGCAACGCCTTGCACTGCTGTCTGACACTGCTGTCTGACACTGCTGCCCGACGTGTCATGCTGACCTATTGCGGCTGGTGTAAGCAACGGCCATCACCGTTGGTGAGACTCACCTTTGCATACGCTATATCTACTGTCTGCTTTCAGCTCTGCTACTCTGTTTTTCTGATGCTCTGCTGCTTTGCTTTAGACTATCTTCTGGTTTTCTTCCACCTTCATCTGCTTTTTTTACCATTTCTACATAGTTGGGCGCAACTCCCATTGCCAACTACGGCGTTTTGGGGTCACTAAAAGGGTTTCACTGAATACACATCTACTGCTATTCCTTCTGTAATTTCTGTATATCCGTATATCTGGTATCCTCATACGTGATTTATGATCAAGTCTTCAGCGAACAGCTGTCAACCGCGGGGTTCTCCACTGAAGCTCTGATTACATAACCGTGACATCCGACCTTGCCCAACCTGCCCTCGACATCACCTCTCCTCTCAACAAGATCAGTTGCAGCAGCTCTCTACTCGCAACCATGCAGTCCGGAATCTCAGGTACGTTTCGTCTCTCGTCTGTTTCCCTTCTGCCCTCCCGATTACACCAGCTTACCACCCAGCCTCCAAGGAGCTTGCCTCCCAGTTCAGCCAACTGATCGAGTCCGACCGCCACTTTGGCCTGCTCGTGACGATTTCCGGCGAGTCCCTGGCGCCTGCCGATTTCCTGACGCCGACGTCGCCGCCGACCGAGGCCACGTTTGCCCACAACGTCGACAGCCTGCTGGTGCCGCACTTGGAGGAAAAAAAGGCGCTGTACGTGCTGCTGCGGCGGTACGACACGGCGCCGCGGTTTGTGGCGGCGTCGTACGTGCCCGATGCGGCGCCCGTGCGCCAAAAGATGCTGTTTGCGTCGACGCGCCTGACGCTGGTG
Source organism: Ophiostoma montium (assembly GCA_029299015.1). Lineage (NCBI taxonomy): Eukaryota > Fungi > Ascomycota > Sordariomycetes > Ophiostomatales > Ophiostomataceae > Ophiostoma > Ophiostoma montium. The sequence goes on from JANSMC010000132.1 coordinate 2,013, forward strand.
CGCGAACTCGGCAGCGAGCATTTTCGCGAGACGATCTTCGCAACGGCGGCCGACGAGCTCAGCAGCCGCGGGTTCCAGCGCCACGACGCGCACAATGCGCTGGACGCGCCGCTGACCGAGGAGGAGCGGTCGCTGGGCGAGGTCAAGCGTGCCGAGCAGGAGGCCGGCCGCGGCACGGCGACAAGGCGCGTGCAGCCGGGCGGCAACCAGTTCAAGATGCCGCTGAGCGACGACGCCATGGCGGCCGTCAAAGCACTCGGCCCAGACGGGGGCGGCAGAAACCTGGCCATCCTGACAATCAACCCGGCGGCGGAGACGGTCGAGCTGGACGCGGCGGCGTCGGCGGCGTCGCCGACGTCGGTGGCCGAGCTGGTGGCGGCCATTTCGGCGACGGAGCCGCGGTTTACCTTTTTCCGGTACGCGCACACGCACGGCGGCGGGCAGTACGAGCCGCTGCTCTTTTTCTACACGTGCCCCGCGACGGCCGGCAGCAAGGCCATCAAGTTCCGCATGATGTACCCGCTGATGAAGCGCGCGGTGCTGGACGTGGCGACGGGCGACGCGGGCCTGACGCTGGACAAGAAATTCGAGGTCGAGGAGCCGGCCGAGATCACCGAGGACAGCGTGCTGGGCGAGCTGCACCCCAAGGTGGTGCCGCGCACGGGTTTTAGCCGTCCGAAGCGGCCGGCGCGGTAGGCGGTTGGTGGTTGGTGGTCGGTCGACTGTTGACTGTTGACTATTGACTGTTGACTGTTGACTGCTGTATGATGTACAATTGAGATCCAGCTATTGTTTATTGTATGTATGTACATGATGATCCAGATGCTAAACGAGCCCATGCTTTTGGGAATACAAGAGAGACAATGAAGAGACAATGAAGACAATGAAGAAACAGTACAACGACAAAGAAGGGCAACAAGGACAAGAACAACGACAGCACTACTCCTCGTACTTGTCGGCGGCCACCGACAGCGGGCCGCTCTGCTCCAGCTTGCTCTTCAGAAACTCGTAGACGGTAAAGGTCACGGCCTGCCCCGGAGCAACGCGCATGATGCGCGGCGTGATGCCCTTGTAAAAGGCGTGGAAGCCCTCCTGCTTGAACATGTCGCCGGCAATCAGGGCCACGCGCCGGTACGCGCTGACGCCCTCCTCGGCCGGCGTCTTTTGCAGCCGCGTCTTGATCGTGTCAATGGGCGCGTTGCTCAGGGGGCCCATGGCGCCCGACACGAGGCCGATCAGGGTGGTCTGGTAACCGGGCAGCGGCTTGGATCCGTCGAGGTCGGGCTGCCACGCGCGCAGCGCATCTTTGAAATACGAGTAGGCCGTGAAATTGACGGCCTGGTTGCTGCCCTGGCGCAGGGCGGTCAGCGACACGCCGCGGTACAGCGCGCCAAACCCTTCCTCCTTGACGACCGTGTAGAGCGCGTGCGCGGCGTTGCGGTACTTGGGAATGTCGAGCGGGTCGGCCATGCTGTGGTGCTGGGCCTGCAGGCGGATCTTGATGACCTCCATGGGCGTCACGACGGCGACGGCCTCGGTCACACCCGCCGACAGCCCCGCCAAAAAGATCTTGCCGCCGTCAATGGCTTGGCCCGCGGGCGTCAGCAGCTGCTTGTACCACTCAAAGCTGCTGAAGCGAATGGCCATTTTGGGCACGATGCCCGTCAGCACGGCGCCCAGGCCCTTGTACAGGCCGAGCGGCGTCTCGCGGCGCACAATCTCGACGCCCGTCTTGACAAAGCCGCGGCGCGGCGCATCCTTGCCGCGGCGCGACAGCTGCATGCGGACCTTGATGGTGTCGAGGGGGTGGCAGACGAGGGCCTCCATCATGCCGGCACCACCACCGGCTTGTTTTGTTAGTGGCTGTCATTGTCTTCATAAACTGGTGCCTAGGATCACATACCAACGAGGTTGATGGCCGCCGATGTTGGCTTCTTGTCTTTGGACGACATGGTGTGTGTGAAAGGGAGATAGAAATTAAGAGAGAGAATAAGGGATAGAGGTAAAAAGAAATGCTGCTCTCAGCGGCTCCGAGCTTCTCGATATTCGTCCTTGCGTATCCTAGGTGGTTTTACCAATGGGCAGATCATGGAGTGTCGTGGACGCAAGCGTTGACATGTGAAGAGCAAGAGCAGATCAGAGCAGAGCAAGAAAAAAGGAGGAAAAGAAGGTAGAAGTACCGTCCTACTATATACTTTATACAATTACTACACACTTTGCAAAACGACTTGACTACAGCCGAGAAAATGCAGTCATGTCGGGTAGCTCGACCTCTACTATGGGGTAGCCACGAGCACGCTACCGCCAGGCACATGATTGTTTTCTCCCGGCCAAGGAAAAAAAGCGCCTCCGCATTTGGCCGCAAAAGCTGTGTGCTCTGTGCTCTGAAATGCAGAATGCGCTGCCACTGGCATTGGCTACGCAACGACGTAATCGTAATATGGAGAACCCGAGAACCCATTGAGGGGCAAAGCGTCGCCCCCTTGGCTCCAAAGAGAGAAGGAGCCCGGTGGCCGACCGCGGCTACACGGAGGTCGGCTGAGACAATGGCAGGTCGTTTCCTCTTTGGGACGTCTAGCGTTTTCTTGTCAGCACAGCGTCTTTGTCCGAGCTCGATGACGGGACGCACAGTTGAATGTCAGTTGTGTTGAAGCTGTTGTTTTTTTACGTAGGAGTTCAACTGTTTTTTATTTGATTTCAGGGTAAGTTCTGGACTTTGCTGCAGTCGTTTGGCGTTCTGGTTGTTTCTTCAGTCATTCTTCGGATATTCCTCTTCCTGTCATCCTTTTCGTTTCTCCATCTGCGGAACACGAACATCAAAATTACTGGCCATCATTTTGTGCTTCTTCCTTCATCTAATCTTCGAGTCCTCGTGGCCCCTCTCTTTGGAATCAGCAATACTGAGTACAAACAGCACAAATAACACAGAAAAGAACATGCAACCTGATGCCACGGCCCAATGGCTACTGACACAGTGACTCACCCATACACACAACCTACGCCCTGCCAAAAGACCACGAGACAAGTCACCAACTAACGGCTCCGTACCGTTGTGCCGCGTCTCCAGCCGGACGCTCGGTGCAGCGGAGCTTGTGCTGGCTGGTTCTGTTCACTTACACCAGCGTGCGGCTGTGGGGCATTTTTTTTTTGAGTTAGGATTTACACGGGGATAAAACTGGGGCGGCCAGGCCTGGCTGTGGTTGAGCGAGTCAGTGTTGTGAATTGGAATTGCTACGACATTGCAATTTGTAGAGGAGATAAGTACGAGGACTTGTCTGTTTATTTGATCAGTTATGCAATCATGAAGTTCACGAACCAGTGAGCAAACCAAAGGGCTCACAAGCTCGGCATGGCAATGACACGTGATCGAGCATCGTATGCGAGTAGCCAAAGTCGAAACCGACGACCACTGCAACTACCTGCAAGAAATCGATAGCCGAACTCGCACCGAGCGTGGCCGCAACGGCAAGGGACAGGCTACGCGTAGTACTCGTAGTAGTGTGCATCGGAACAGGAACAAGGGGTGCCACCCGGAACGAAAACAACATACGAGAACGACGAGGATCAGCAAGAGCACACCAAGAGATTGGTCCGTCTTGAGACGCAGCGGAGATACAAGTAATTACGAGCTGCTGCGGCATACGACGATTCAGTGCACGAGTATAATGGCATTGGTAGGAAGCACAATGAGCACTCGGCGGGTGTTTTCGCAGAGATCCTCATACTGACGCTGCCGAGTCTGGGGAACCGTTGACCTCTGATTAGCCCGCGAAAGCCGAGGCTGACTGAACGAGACCCACTCTCGATTCTGGGGAGATGGAAGAAGCAGGCCCAGTTTTGCTTGTTCCTTGTTCCTGCCTAGCTCTTCGGCTGTTCTGTGTCAGTGTTGGAATCTGACTTCTTTCACATGACAGCAGTCATTCTTTCCAACACAAGTTATTTTAGTGATTATCACGCAAGCACTATCATTAACTCTATCGTGTCTGCCAAAATAAACGAGCAAGTCTGTGAAGCTGCAATATAGTTTACCATAGCTAAATCCCCCAACCTAAACGCCACGCTGCTAAAATAAACACACACGTAAACAACCAGACTACACCGGCGTGCCGCAGTCGCCGCGGCCCGCCCGGTCCTGGAACGAGTACAGCCGCACCTCGCCGTCCTCGCTGCCGCTCGCCAGCCGCGAGTCGCTCAGTCCCACACACGTCACCGGGCCCCGGTGGCCCGTCCACGTCTGCTCGCACTTGCCCGACCGCGGCTCCCACACCTTGACCATGGTGTCGTTGGCCCCCGACACCACCCGCAGCGTGTCGCCCGCCAGCGCCCACACGCCCTCCAGGTGCCCGAAAAACGTCCGCACGCACTTGCCCGTCGCCGTGTCCCAGCACTTGATCGTGCTGTCCAGCGCCGAGCTCAGAATGTACCGGCACGGCAGCGGCCGGTCCGGCTGGTCGACGAAGCCATGCCCGTAGGCGTCGCGCGTGTATTCGTCACCGCTCGGCGGCGGCGACACGTAGCGACTCGGCGACGACCCGCTGCCGCCCCCATTGGACGCTACCGAGGTCGCGTCGCCACCACCACCGCCGCTCGTCTCCGGGTCCTCGTCCGGCTCAAAGTCGGCCGGCAGCGTCAGCACCTGCTGCACGTGGCCGACGTGGCCCTCAAACGTCCGGATGCACCGCTTCGACTCCAGGTCCCACAGCTTCACCTTGCAGTCGTCCGACGCCGAGAAGATGGTCCGCGACGCCGTGCCGTCGATGCGCACCTGGTTGACCCAGTCCGAGTGGCCCTTGAGCGTAAACGACTCCTTGGTCTTGAGGTTGAACACCTTGATCGTCTTGTCCGCCGACCCCGACGCCAACCACTCGCCGTCCAGGTTGACGCTGATAACGCCGCTCTGGTGGCACACCAGCGTATTGAGCAGCTCGCCCGTGTGCCAGTTCCAGATCTTCATCGTGCCGTCCAGCGAGCCGCTGACCAGGATCTTGTCGTCAAACTGCAGCGACCGGATGCCCTGCGTGTGGCCGCGCAGAACCCGCGCCTGCTCGCCCGTATCCAGGTTCCAGATCCGGATTGTCGCGTCGTACGACCCCGTCGCCATCATGACGTCGTCGATCTGCAAGCACGTCACGCCGTTGGTGTGGCCCCGGAACACCTTGACCGCGCACCGCCCGTTGCGCCAGTTGTTGCCCACCCGGAACCGGTCGCGGTACACGTCCTTCCACGCCCGCGGCTTCTGCTCTTGCTCGATTGTGCGTGCCAGCTCCAGATCCTTTTCCGTCGGCGCCGGCTCGGCGGTCGTCTCCGAAGCAGCCCTGGCAGCAGACGCTTGTGGGCTCGCCGTGATCGCCTTGCAGTGTCGCTTCGCACCACTGGCGCTGTGGTCGCCGTCACTGCTGATGCTCCGGACGTCCTCCAACAGAAACTCGCTGGCGTCGCGCTTGAGCGGCGTTGATTCGCGGAGCGAGATAGGGATGGGCAGGGTCGGCGCGTGCGTGGGGATCCGGGGCCGTTCCGTGTGGATGTGGTGGCTCTTGGCCAGCTGCTGGATCCGGGTCCAGTCGCGCAAGCGCTTGCGCTCGAGAAGAGGCAGACCAAAGCCACATTTTGTGCACTTGCGGTCAATGTGCTGCTCGCACATGCGGTACCACACCTGGTCGTCGTCGGCCAGTTCACGCCACTGCCGGCTGACAATCGCAGCCTTGCACAGTGACAGTGGGTCCAGGTAGCAAAGGATCTTGTAAGCCACTGATGGGTTAGCTTGATGTTGATAGAACCGAGACAAATAGAAAACCTACCTTCCGGGGGAAGAGCTGTAATAAAGTCAATCTTCAACTGGTCGGCCACTTCGCGAGACACTTTGGACAGCTGCGGGAAACAGCACTGTGTCATGATGCCCTGCAGCATCAGGTCTCTCTGCTTGCCCGGGGCGGCCGAGAAGAGCGACCACACATGTGTAATGGCCTGCTGGTCGTCGGGCTTGAGCTTCTCCAGCTCGCGCTGGATGTTGACCATTTTTGTCTCGTCTGCCGCGCGCCGGCACTTGGAGTCTGGCCGGTGGCGGTAGCAGTAGCGGCTGCTGGGATCCTTGTTCTCCCGCTGCATCTCGGCGATTGTGTCGCGCTTGGCGAGTGGCGAGTACAGCCCCGGGATATGATCCTTGAGAAACGGCGTCACCGTCTTGCTCATCAACTGCGACGACATGGTGAGCCGCCGCTGTGTGTCTTCCTCCTCAGGTCGCCGCCGGTCGCAGTTTTGCTCGGTATTAGCTTGAGTTGCTGGTGTGGCTGTGGAGGTCGTGGTCGTTGGCTGGTTTTTCGACGACGCATCTGTCAGGCCCGAGCCTGTGTCATCGCCAAACACGGACGGTATAGGGGTCGACGTGATGTTTGTCGGTCCGGTCGAGAGCGTCTTGGGATCGGACGGGTTGAAAGCCGTCAGATGCTGCGTCGTTGTCGAAGGAGAGGGAGAGGGTAGCGAAGACGCGTGGGATGAGACGTGGGAGGAAGTAGGGGGAGAAGGCATAGAGGGGTGAGAGTGCAGAGTAGAAGAAGTAGAGGACGCAGCCGGCTTGTTAAGCGGCGAACGCACTGCATCACCTACTGGTGCACGGTGCCTGGCGTCATCCATAGCGGGCAAAAAAATATGAGTCTGGTGTTGACGGAATGCCAACACAGACGACAAAGGCCTAACAGCCTAATCCGAATGTCCCGTAGGGGGGTATGGCGTCTTGCAGGAGGTTTGTGAAAAGAAGACCGGCAGACAGCAAAGCGATCGAGAGAAGCGGTCAGTCTGGCGCAAGGGCGCAAGAGTTGTATAGGTACTTGGGTTGCCAGCGCAGAATGGCTGTCGACGGGCGTACCGAGACGTGGTGCGCAAGACGTGATATCACGAGGGGGCCGAGTGATGCGAGTGCAAGGGAGGCACCCCGGGGAGGGGGGGGGGTGCGCCTTTTGGACAACAGGTCTCTGGGGTCAAGTAATGATCAACAAGATCAGGAACGACGAGTCTGATTGTTGGGTATGCTCAATTTTCCGCAATTACCCGTGCCGGTTGAAGCGACAGGGGGAGGGGCGGGAAGAGAGGAGGAGAAGAGGAGGCGAAGGCGCAAGAGCAACACGCAAGAGACAGATGGGCGTGTCTTGTTCGTATTCGAGGGTGTTTTGCATGTGCTAATCGGCAGGGAGTATTCGCAGTGTCTCGCTAATGGGCTGGTTACAGCGGATGGTATATATGGTGTGTGGTAAATGGCGGTTGGTCAATGGGCGGTCGATGCGAGATGAGATGATTGAATGGCGTCTTCTGGGGGGGTGGTCGAGAGAGCCGGGGGGGTGTGAGGATGACGAAGAGCGTCGCAGTGGTCGAGTCGCCGTTTTGTGATGTTGTTCGTTCTTCCTCTTCTTTGAACTTTATCCAGTTGCCTCGTTTGGCGCAATGACACACCAGTCATGGACAGGTACTCGTAGAGACGTCGTGGAGGAAACGCGCGACCAGCCGGAGTGCCGTGGTAGCAAGAGCGCAGCGCAGTGCAGAATGTCGAGTATTATGAGGGCCGGTAGATGTCGTCAGATCTGGTCGAGGGCTGTGGGCGGGTCGAGTGGTTTCAGGCCCAAAAGGGAGGGCGACGTTGAGGTCAAGAGTGCTTGCGATGGCGTGCTGGGAGTGATTGGCAAAAACGAGGTTAAAGAAAAAAATGGAGGAGTCAGCGGAGTGGGCGTGACCAGTAAGACAGGCGGTCTAACGCGAGCGAGGAATAGAAAAAGGAAACGTGGAAGAGGAGAAGAGGGCAAAGGAAGGGAAAAAAGGGCCAAAGAGGCAGTTGGCAGCAGATGAAGAAAGTTGGCGAGAACAGAATGAGAGAACGCGGTCGTACGGGTTCAGATAGGAAGGAGGCAGGGTGGCACGAGGGCGAGATAGAGGAGACGACCCGAGGACGGAAGGAGCGAAGCTGCTTGTCGGCCAGATAAGGCACGGCTCAGGGCGGGCTGTGGCAGGTGCGAATGGCGATATATCCTTCAACCGGAAGGAACAAGGCGCTGGTGTCTCGATTTTGTCGGGAAGGCGCAACACAGTGCAGCACTTTGCTTTCTTGTTTTTCTATTTCCAATGGCTTCGTCATCGCGTGTCTCTACTGCGGTGACTCGACACGCCGACGACAAAAAGGATCATGAACCACTAAACGGCTGTCGGCCTGCTAGGCCGCGCCGATGCCCAAGGCCATTGCATGCAAATACTCCACCGAGAGCCCCATGACAGCCGCGCCACGCCAGTCCTGATTCGTGCAAACCCCCAATTAACCGTGATTATGTAAGCGGGTCTCGAACGGCGTTTACCATTTGTCAATCTTTGTCAAAGTCGCGACTGCGCTAGGCGAGTCAGTCTGGGCATTGCCACCGCCTCTGTGTGGTGCTTTCGGGGGGGGATGGCGTAATTCGACAACTGCAAGGGTCTTTGTGTGGGGGTTTTGGTGTGAAAGCTTTGCTATTGCATCAGAGCACGTGCTCTTTTGGAAGACATTATGCTCAATAGCCACGACTTCAATACTCGTTATTTACTCATATTAGCTGGTATCGTAGTGAAGCTGCAAAATGATATTGCCAGTGCCTAGGGGCAAGAGACACAGGGGCAATTGACTCCACGGCGTACTCTTGCACAGCAACACACCGTGTGATCACGCCTTCATGCTTCCCACGATCCGAAATTAGTCGTGGAGCAAGAGGCGGCAAGACAAAAGGAGTGTTCCGTATGTTTACAAGTGTTTTACTACGAGTGCGATGGTTCGTCAAATGACGGAATAAGTAAAGCAGTTTCACATACGAGTAGAGTCGACTGGTAGTAATAGACTTGCATAAGCATCGCAACGCAGGTGACTACGGAGTACAGAAGCGATGCAAAGCAAAGCAGATCAAGCGAAGCGAGTGCACGTCAAAACAAAATCAAACGGAGTCAAATCCACTCGACCAGGTGATTCCACTCTGGCACCAACAATGTCTGACTCGACGCATACGAGTAATGACGCGTGGGGGTCGCGGTTGACCATGGGTACTGCTACGGTACAAGCGACGATAGGAGGCAATAACACATGAGACCCAAAGGCCTGGTTTCGAGCAGACCAAGTAGGATTTTATGAGTACTCCGTACATACGCGTGGGATAACTGTTGGGCATGGGGTATCCCACGCAGAAGCATGCGCCGTCTGGCTGGGAATGGAGGGGGTTGTCCAAGTACGACATACGACGTACGACGTACGAAGCGAGTACTAGCATTGTACAATAGCGTATGTGAGCATGGCTTGTTCTAGCTTTGGCATGAGTTTGCCGTGGTGAAGTGACGATGCTTGGTCAAAGATTGTACTCGTAGAAGATGAAAGCTATCACAGTGGCAACGTACAGTATAAATCAAAAGGCCGCATCCATGCACTGTGTTTACATAATCCACGCAAACAAAAACAGCTGTACGATCCGTAGATGGTGAGGACGCGCATCACGCCCCGAGACACCGTACTCCCCATATCTCCACGCAGGATGGTCGAACGCGCGATCGTCAAAAGGCACAAGGGCCCCAAAGGCCCGCTGCAGCACCGTTGCTCGCATTGCTCGGCGATCGGGCCCAAGCTGCTGCGATGCAGCGGCTGTCGAGCGGTGCAGTACTGTAGCCGCGAGCACCAGGCCCTCGACCGTGCGCTGCACAAGCGCGACTGCAACGCGATCAAGCGCCAGCGCGACAAGGTGGCCAAGGAAGATGCGCTCATCCGCAATGCGGAGCCGGATTTTGGGACGCCGGCCAACGCGTTTGAGACCGAGGTCGGGCGGTTCTGGGGCTTCACGCACACGCGCGACTACATGCGCGCGCGGTATGCGCTGGCGGATCGTCTGCGGATGATGGGGACGCTGGACGGCGTGCGCGAGGCCCTTGCGCACTTGCAGGACATGTTGCGGCTGAACCGCCGAGACAACATGGGACTGCGGTGCATTGTGCCGGCCCTGCTGCTGCGTCTCGACCGCGACTTGGAGTGCGCCACCTTTATCAAATACTGGTATCATCAGCGCAACGGGGACGGCGGCGACGACGACGACGGCGGCCCAGCCGCGCTTCCATTCGAGCTCGAGGATGTGCTGGACAAGCCTGGCTGGATTGAGGAGTACGAAGACCTGAACCACCAGGCCGCCATGCTGCTGCTCAAGCTGAAGCTGCTCGTCGACCTGCGCAACCTGCGCGCCACCAACTACGTCCCGGGCATCTGCCGGCTGCCCATGGAACTGCGGCTGACGCTGCAACCCTTTATGGTGCGCAGCCCCCTGGCCGCCCAGCTCTTCTTGCACGCGGACACGGCCGCGCTCCAGGACATGGAGACGAAGCTCCTCACCCAGATCCGCAAGCTGGCCTTTGCCGTGTGCAGTCAAAACAGCTACTTCATGGCCGACCTCTTCCATCCAGACCGGGCGCTGTCGACCACAGTCGAGTCCTACCAGTTTCGGGACTGGGAGGAGGGTGCCCTGGCGCTGCAGTATGCCTATGCCGCGTGGTGGGAGACCGACGGTGTGCTGGACTTGCTGAATCGCGCTCACGCGATGGCGGTGCGTGCCCTCGGCGGCGACATCAAGACGCTCATCAAGAAAAGAACTACCCGCAGTTCCGAGCCGGAGCTGCTGGAGCTGGACGTCATGGACGAGTTTCAAGGCAAAATGTGCCGGTCTCTGGGCGAGGCGTATGACCAAACCATCTTCTGGCCACGCCGCACCTAGAGAAGCTGCGTTGGGCAGGGTCAAATCTACGCGAGATAGGGGGAGAATAAGCAAATACGGCGAGATTTCTGTACCCATGTTTCTGTACCTAGAACTTTTAAGAAACAACAAGTATCTGACAACAACTACCTCGCCACCCAGAACCCGCCGTTGCCGTAGAGCTGGTCGCGCATCTCGCCGCCGGCCGTCCGCACACCGGCCCAGTGGAAGGGGATGCGGTCGACCTGCTTCTGGACGATGCCGCGCCGTTCGGACGCTGCCTGTGACGAGCTGCGCTCGCTGCGCTGCGCCTCAATGCGTGCCAGCGTGGCCTGCGCACCCCAGGCCGGGCGGCTCAGGCTGGCCACGACGAGGGACGACGCCTCGCCCGACAATGCAATGTCGGTCCTGGCCGACAGAGGGGCCATCACAATAAGACGCACGGTGGCGTCGATGAGCGACGCCCCTCCCAGGTCGTAAAGCAAGTGCGCCGCCACCTCGTTGCGCTGCACGACAGCGGCCTTGCTGGGCTGCGGCGGCGGCGCCACGGTGACAATGGCCTCGATCCAGCCGCGGGGCAGCGGCGGCGCGATTCCTGCGTCAGTCGTTCCCTTCTTGCTCGGCGGCGTGACGGCGGCCCAGCCAAAGTAGACGCCGCGCAGCCGCAGCCGCAGGTCGTCGGGCACGCCGGCGAGGTTGGCCGTGGGCACGCCGCGGGTGTTGTGGCCCGAGCCCGGCACGACGCGGCCCTGGAACTGGACGGGGAACGGCGGCGACGGTCCGCGGTCGTCGCCGACCACCTCGGGCGGCACGTCCTCCTCTTCCTTTTCGTCTGCAACAGGGGCCCGGTACGCGGCGACGCGGGTCGCTTCATCATTACGAGCCTCGTCGTCGTCTTCGTCATCGTCGTCGTTGGACGCCAGCCGCGAGTTCTCAAAGGCCGTCTGCGCGGCCAGCGTGGTGACAAGGCCCGGCTGGTACTTGCTGACCTGGGCCTGCGCGGCCTCAATGACGGGCGCGGCCGCGCCGGCCACGTAGCGCGCGCCCAGCATGGACGCCACCATGACGCCGGCCTCGAGCGGCAGCGTCGTGAGGCTGGCGCCGCGCAGGATGCTGGCGTCGGTCGACATGCTGGCGACGCGGAACACGGGGCTGCCGCAGAGGACTTTTTTGCGGTGTGTTCCGTTGTCGGGCATTGATCCCCCCTGGTTGCGGCTGCAGACTATTAGCCGAAAGTAGCCGTCGGCGCAGGCCGCCGGGATGCGCACGACGAGCGTCTCGCACGGCACGCGGCCGGCGACGCTCTTGTCGTAGTGCTTGCTGCCGGGAACAGTCTTTTTCATAAATTTCTGGATATCCCGCTGGTAGCCGCGCTCGTCGGCGGTGGGGAGCTCGCTCGCGGCAGCCGGCCGCTCGGGTGTCACGTCCAGCCAGCTGCTGTTGGCGCCGACGAGCGTCTTGAGCCGCAGGCCCGTGTCGCCCGAGTAGCCGCGGCGCTGCAGCCAGACGGAGACGGAGCAGCAGCGCTGACCTAGCGGGGATGATGACGACACGCGGTGGTCCGGCGACGCAAATAGCGTGACGACGACGCTGGTCGCCGGCCCGCGGTACATGACGAGGCCGGCCGAGTGGCGCAGGATGGTGTAGTGCTTGGTGGACTCGTAGGGTTTCTGGACGAGGCCGCTGGCGAAAAAAAACGTCTCGTCCAGCGCCGTCTTCCAAAAGGTATCCTTGGGTTTGCCGTCGGCGGCGGCGGCGACGGCGGGCTGAGGAGTACATTGAACCGGAGCTGTCGCCGAAGCCACCGGGCCCGGACCCGGGCGGGATGTGATGCCCGGGGCAAACTGGCCGACGACGGGCGGTCTCGCTGGCAACGGCGGCGGCGGCGCGTGCTCAAATGTCGGCGTGGGTGGTGCACTGGCCGCGTAGGGCGTATACGCCGGTGGTGGCGGATCCGCGGCTGTGTATCCGTAGCCTCTCAGGGGGCCGGCATCGCCGCGTAGCGTGTAGCTTGACTGTTGCCGCCGTGGAGCAGGCTGGGCAGGCTGGGCAGGCTGGCCAGGCTGGGCAGACTGGGCAGACTGGGCCGATGCCTGGGCCAGGTTGTGCATGGACACCGGCTTGCGGTGAATCCTTGGAGCTTCCATGTTGATTTACAGCCAGGGAGCTACTGAGTATGTCATGGCAGAAGCACACCAGGACAGTTCAGTACTCTGTAGAGTCTCGCCATACTCTGTGAGGCTCCGATGCCTGTCGACGCTTTCATCAATACCCCGTCAAATATTGCCAAGAAGATTAGAATACAGCCAGATGCAACGACGGAGATTGGGCGTTGAGAAAGAGGTTGCCAATTAGATGCTAATTACAGAAACTGGGGCGAGGCGACGCTGTAAGTGTATCGTAGTACACGCGTAATAGGGGCGTGGCACGATGCCGACCCTGCCGGTGCACGAGTACACGTGACGTTGGATCGATGCGCGGAGTAGATGGAATCGAGGTCTGGACTTGTCGGACGTGAAAGCAGTGAGAGATATTTTGGTTTTGAATATATTGGTTTTGAATATTTTGATTTTTGATTCTTGATTTTGTAGAAATTATTTGACAAGAAATATACTCAGCATAGCCGTTTCGACCGTTGAAAACTGCGTGTGATTGCTGCGCAATAATTTTGTTTTAGTCTTTTTCTCAACAGACATACGTCTTTTGTTTTAAACATGACCTGTTCTTGAAAATGTGCTTTAAACTATCACGTGCTATCTTTTATTGCTTCTTTCTGTAATATTCTGAACTGTACTCGTAAAACGATCGTGCAGTCGCTCCTTCCCCCGGATCCCATCGGTCAAGCGCACAGGTTCCCCTCTTCGGCGCAGCGTCTCCGCTCACCCTCGCCTCACACCTTCCACTTTCACCCTCCACATCCCACCTTCCGCCTGAAGCAGAAGCCAGACAAGGCCACCACTAGTGCTTGCCCGTTGACAAATCGACCCTGCCTACGAGTAATAATACCGACCCTGACCAACTTTGTCTTCAACATCGGCCTTGCAACTGTCGATCTCATCCTCGCCTTTCTGCCGTGCAAGCAGCGTCATCTTGCTACAGCCCCGCCAACAGCCAATCGCCGACGCCTGCCTCCGCGATAAGCGACGACCCGGAGTGTCTTCGGCATCTTCCCCGCAGCCGTTCCGTCGTCGACGTCGTCCCATCTGACCGAGGCCTTCCATAGTCCTTTTTTTGGTTGCAGCGTTCTTGGTTTTGGTTCTTCGTCTTTTTGTATCCCGTCCGTCTCGTCTCCCCGTCCCGCCCCGCCTTCTTATCGCCGGCCATGACAGATCGCATAACCGGCGCCGCTGCACCACCGTCGGCCAACGGCAGCGCATCCGACCCGTCACAATCACAGCCAGCCTCTCAGTCATTACAGCCGTCGGAAGAAGAGGCACTTTCGCATTCACTACCAACAACACAATCACCACAACCGCCACGACCACAGCGATATCACTTTGCCGATGTCTGCTACCAGCTGCGGCGCAAGGTGCTGGCCTTTCTCGCGACAGAGGTGCCTGCGTCCAACGAGCTGCTGCGCAATGTGCAGAGCCAAGTGCGCGTTTCTGTCGACGTCATTGAGAAGGCACTGCGGCAGTATAGGTAGGTGCTCCCACACGTTCTCGCTTTACTCCAGCTGTCTCCCAAACGCTGTCGCTCCCTACTAACCCGCTCAGTCTCGACGAAATCTCGCTCTCGTACAACGGCGGCAAAGACTGCCTTGTCCTGCTGATTCTCATTCTCGCATGTCTGCCCATCTGCAATGAGCAGTACGAGCAGCATGAGCAAAATGAGCAGGCCGCGGCCACGGCTACGACCACACACGCACCACCCACAGACAGCCCGCGCCCGCTGTCGGCCATCTACATTGTGCCGCCAGACCCGTTCCCCGAGGTCGACGAGTTTGTCGACGAGTCCACGGCCGAGTACAACCTGGACCTGGCGCGGTACCCGCTGGCCATGCGCGCGGCCCTAGACGCCTTTTTGGCGGACCGGCCGAGCGTGCGCGCCATCTTTATGGGCACGCGCCGGACGGACCCGCACGGCGAGTTTCTGACGCACTTTACGCCGACCGACGCCGGCTGGCCACAGTTTATGCGCGTGCACCCGGTGATTGACTGGCACTATGCCGAGATCTGGGGCTTCATCCGGCACTTTGAGATTCCCTTTTGCGAGCTGTACAACAAGGGCTTCACGTCGCTGGGCGGCACGACGGACACGCGGCCGAACCCGGTCTTGGCGGCCGCCGACAGCAGCAGCAGCGACGGCGAGGGCAAGCAGCCGCGCTTCCGGCCGGCCTATGAGCTGATGGACGACGAGGAAGAGCGGCTTGGGCGTGCGCGGTAGGCGGTGGGTGGTGGGTGGTGGGCGGCAGACGGGCAGGCTGGCAGGCAGACAGTCTCGCCGGTACTATCGCAAAATTCTACGAACATCATGGAATCAACAGACATCATCTTATCAACGATCAACGAGTGTGCTTGTGGCGGTGGCGCACGGTCCAGGGATGGCACAATGTCTCCTGCCTGTTTGGGCTGCATCCGTTGACGAGTGCTGATCCTTCGATATGCACGGAATGGAAGACGGATAAAGTTCTTTTGGGTTCGGGATGATGGTATGCTTGCATAATGCTGACTTGTGGACAGACAGCGCAGCAGTAGTCAGGGGCAGTCGGAATCAAACAAAAGGCTGGCGATCGGATAAGACTTGCGGAAGGATTTCTTTGGATAGCGAGTTTAGATAGCGAAAAGGAAATGATAGCGAGAAGACAAGTCAGTATCCCGTATGGAGGGCTGTACTCCGTACTCGTACATCATGGAGAGAATACTCCGTACTTTGCAGAGGACGTGACCCGCTCAGCCTTTGGCCACATGGCAACAATTCTCCAAAGCACAGACAAGCGCACCGTAGCATTGGCGGTCATGTCAAAAGGTCAAAAGTGCACGGAGCAAATGCATGTAATCATTGTTTCACAAAAAAAACTACGGAGCAGTACGGAGCCCTTGGCACATGCTTATCTCTGGCAATGGCAGGCTGCATAGAGTACGGAGTATCGTACGGCGTACGGAATACGGAGAACGTGTGCATCTCCGTGGTTGCATTGTGTGTGGTTTGGTCATATCTGAGTAATACCGGAGCAAGTACTGTTATGAGTACCCTTACTCCGTACAAGTACGAGTACGGAGTACGGAGTACCATAGACTTGACCATGCTACGGGGTAGTACGCAGTACGGAGTACGGAGTAGTGGTGGCAGGTTATGCCCGGGGGTTAGGTCTTTGAAAGGGGAAAGGAGAGCACCAAAAAAGACAGAAAATGAGGTATCAATCGAAGGATGTACGGAGTACTTCGTACTCCGTAGGGATAAGTTAAGTTAAAAAGGGCACCATCACGTTGTCGTTGAAGTGCGTGCTTCCAAGGATCAAGCCACATGAAAACGACACCCGGCTGGGTGGTAAGGATTTGTACGAGTACAAGAGTACAAAGAGTACGGAGTACACTGAACACCAGCGGGTCGGTGCGCTGTCAGAGCGCAGGGACTGCCGGGAGAACGTCACTGTAAAGAAAGAAAGACGAAAAACCGCGAAAGACCTCCCCAATCAGGCCGCTCTGCCTTGGTTCAGTCGAAAGCCAAGCTTTCTAGAAGCAAGGAAAGTTTATCACAAGACAAGTTGATCCCTCGTTCTCGTACTCTGTACTAACTTTCATAAAGCCGGCCGAGTTGCATCCGCCTACACATTATGGGGACGGACCGGATAGCGTGGACGATACTTGCGGGTTAGGGAAGGCCGTATGCAGTTTGGTTTTGTACGATAGATAAGACACTACGGAGTACTCGTACTCGTACTCCGTAGCTACACGGAGCACCTCCTAATGCAATGGGGTTAATACTCGAGATAAGGCTGACCCGCAGCACCACGAAAAAAAACGCCAATCAGCGGCAGCACGCGGTGATTTCCAAGTGATGTGTCGTGCGAGTACGAAGGATATCCCAGTCGGAGCGCAGGGATGTCAAGAGTAAAAAAGAAAAAAAAGAAATAAAAAGAAAGAAAAAAGAAAAAAGCAAGCTCGGTGGTAGAGAGGGAGCATCATACGACGCAGAGACAATAACATTGTCACGGTGGCATAGTACGAGTACGTACGCCCTCAATACCAGGGGATAGGTAAAAAAGACGAGGGCTCCGCCGAGTCGCCCTAGGGGGAGTCGCTTAAAAGCTTGGAATAAAAAACAAGCTTGGGCTGAAAATGTGACGAGTGATATTGTCGAGAGATAAGGAGTGTAGAGGGCTGAGGGCGTCATGCATGAGGGATGGGAAAATGAGAAGAAAAAGGAAAAATCAAAATCAAAGAGAGAGTGTACTCGTACGGAATCGAGAAGCAATAAAGGAAGCAAGGGAAGAGGATAATAACGGCAGGGCAAGACATACTCTTACAAGTCATAAAAGGTACCCGGAGCGGATGTCTGCACGAGGTAAGACGGGGTTAATCAAAACAGCAAGTCATCGACCCGGACGCCATCACAGACAAGTGGCAGGGCAGTGACAGGACAGGCTAGTCCCCCTCCCCCGTTTTCATACGATAAATTAAACAGCCGCCCTTATTCCATTTCATATTTTCATTTTCCACTTGAGCTTGGCTACTTGGTTCTGCGCTTCGCTCTTTCCTTGCCCGTCGTAGCCGTCTGTGCTTTCGTTTGTCTTGTTCTTGTTCTCTTGTTTCTCGTGCATCTTGATATATCAGCTTGACCGAGAGGGCTTGCCCATATACAACTACGAGTACATATCGTCTCATCCCGCCACGTACGGGCCACTCAAGCCGACTCGGCCCGGCAAACCACATCATCCCACGCCCGCACTGGAGCTGTTGGGTCTACGAGTACGATACTGAGTACTCCGTACGAGTACGTTTTACGTTATTATTCGTCTCCGCCGACCAGGGATGATGGTCTTTGCGACCACGACACCGACACTTTGAGTTCCCCAATTCCCGGGAACCGATCTGGTCAACGATCTGGGTTCGAGTATCGTACACTCTGGTTCACGATCTGACTACCAACACACACACACACATACGATACACACAACACGTCGCCACCATGACGCCTGGTGCCGAACACCTGACGGCCGACTCGTGGGCCCTCTGGGCCATTGGCATGATCTTTGTGGCGGCCCGGCTCGTGTCGCGCTGCCTTGCCCTCGGCAGCTGGCGCAAGTACCAGCTCGACGACTACCTGATGATGCTCTGCGCCATTACCTTTACGGGCATCGTCGTGTGCTCCAACCAGGTCAAGCAAAACGACAGCAACTATGCGTCGGACGCCGACATTGCCAGCTGGGACCAGCGCCAGATCGACCACGCCGTCTGGGGCAGCAAGATGCTGCTCGCCCTCGAGCAGTTTTCGCTGGCCACGCTGTGGCTCGTCAAGGCGTGCCTGCTGCTGCTGTACGCGCGCCTCACGAGCGGCCTGGCCGAGGGCTATGCCGTCAAGGCCGTCGGCGTCTACTGCGCCATTGGCTACATTGTCATTGAGGTGCTCTACCTGGGTGTCTGGTGCCGACCACTGCACACCTACTGGGCCGTTCCCATTCCAGATGGTCACAGTACGTTCTCTCCCTCTCTCTCTCTCTCTCTCTCCCTCCTGTGTCTCTCCTAACCTCCCCAGTGGAATGCCGCACCTACCTCCACCACATGATCACCGTCACCGTCTTCCACGTGTCGTCCGACCTGTTCATGCTGCTCATCCCCGTCCCCATGATTGCGCGCGCCCGCCTGCCCCTCGTGCGCAAGATCATCCTCGTCGTCATCTTCAGCCTCGGCCTGCTCGTCGTCCTCGTCGCCATCCTCAACCGCTACTACAACTTCACCACCACCAACAACTACATCTTTCTCGTCTGGTACAATGGCGAGGCCAGCACCGCCGTCATGGTCGCCAACATCCCTTATTGCTGGACCTTGCTGCGCCACATCTTCTCGCTCGACGCCTGGACCAACTCCAGCCGCCGCAGCCGCAACGCCTCGGGTGCCCAGCGGCTGGATGACGACGGGTTCAACTCGGCCGAGCTCGGCGGCGGCGGTGGCGGTGGCGGTGGCGGTGGTGGTGGGAGCAGCGGCGGCGGCAACACGCGCCACAGCCGCAACAGCCGCAACAGTTTTGCCAGCGGGCCGCGCACCCAGCTGCCGCAGCTGCGCCACCAGCAGCACATCCAGAGCCAGCAGGCGCTCAACCAAAAGGCGCTCGCGGCCAGCCAGCAGTTTTTTACCAATAGCAGCATGGCCAGCACGGGTAGCAAACCCACTATCACATCCACCAACACCAACACCACGACGACCACCACCAGCATACGCCACGGCTCCGTCGGCGACCCCTTCAAGTCGGCGAGCATGGAGCGCATGACCGAGGAGGAGGACGACCTCGACGACGACGACGAGATGGAGATGTCGGCGACAAAGCTGCAGCGGCTGGACTCGAAAATCGGGTCTGAATCAGCAGACTCCATGGCCGACTCGATGCGGCACGCCGGCCTGCCGACAGCAGCAGCATCACCACCACCGACAGGGCTGCATCGTTTGCATCCGGCCGCATCCAGGACAGCGGCCAGGGGCCAGGACCGCGATCTCGAGCTAGGGTTATCATAATCGTTTATGTCGGTTTGATTTTTATGTTATGCTTTGATTTGGTTTGATTTGCTTTTGTTTTATACCTCTAGACTTGGACGGCGTTGTTCTTTTGTGGTCCTGTCTGCACGCGTGTAACGGGCGTCTCTCTCTTTGTTTCTTTGTTTCTTTTGTGTTGTCTTGGATATCCCCCACGCACGTCTTGCCCTTGTTACTAGACTAGATATGCGGAAGTGTTCTGATGACTGGTAATATGACAACGTGTATTGATGCCTTTTGCCTTGCGTTGCCTATTGCCTTGACTTGCCTTTGCGTATTTTTTGTGCCCTTGCCCTGTCTTTTGCCTGTTGCCTTCTCTTGACTTGCCTTTGCGTATTTGTTTTTGCCTATTACCCCGACGTTTGCCCTTTGCCTTTGCCTTTTCTGAGACAGAATCCCCCAGTTGGTCAATTGATGACTGCCACGTCGACAACGGCCGACAGTTTGCATGAGTCAGTGCCACGTATACATACAACATAATGTTCAAAATTTAGCACAAAAAAGATCAGTCGTATTCACACGTTGTCTCTCCTAGCAATTCCATTGCATTTTCGACATTGCTACCGAGATCGGCGCATTCTAGAGGAGAACCTACGTGTCAATGATGTTCAATTGAAGGTTTTACCGTAATATCATGACCGTTGAGCCTCACTCAGTAAACACAGCCAACCTCGTCTTAGGCCAAGAATACTCAAATATGACATCATACTCGGCTATTCTCAGCCTTGTAACAGCGATCAAGCGCGGTGCCAAGGCCTAGCCCGAGCAAGTAGAATATGGATATTCATTAGCTAATACCCCACCCTTGCCTGCCGTTTGCCGTTTGGCAGGAATCAATGCATTTTGGCGGCATCGACGCAAACAGAAGGAGCAGAGGAGGAGCGGGTTCGCACTCGATTCGATCCTGCCATCCTGCCGTGCAGCAGGAGCGAACGTCGGCGGCCGCGATGCGAACTCGTACCTGCCGTGTTAGTGGACGTGCATCTCGTAACTGCAGTAGCGTTGGGCGCACGACGGCCAACCATTGGCCCACCTGGCATCTGTACTCTGCCCCACAGTAATTTAGTGCACTTGCCCTTTTTAACTCCTATGTTTCGAGCATCGCCCTGACCATTCAGCCATTCAGCATCACAACCCTTTCTTTTTGGACGAGACAAACTCGACCACGCGGCTATCTGACCGACTTGCTCTCGCGTCTCTTGTCGTCGCCATTGCTGCGACTCCTTTGGTGCCATGAAGTTTGCCAAAGAGCTCGAGCAGGAGCTCGTTCCTGGTGAGTCCCACACCGCGTCATCGACGTGAGTTTTGGCTTGTGACTTTGACTAACCCGACAGAATGGCGAATCAAATATCTCAACTACAAGGTCGGCAAGAAGCATGTCAAGGCCGTGACGCGCGCCATCAGCCGGGTGAGCGCAGCCCCCATGCCGCGGCGATCGGGCGACCACTTTGGCCCGCGCCAGACGCCTCGCTTTTCGGCCATGAGCCCGTTTGCTGCTCGGCGACCGCAGAACAACCAAGAGAACGACAACAACGAGAACAGCGATAACAACGAGCACGGCGAGCTCCGCGGCCTGACGTCCGCGCCCATCGACGGCCCTCAATATGGCAGCATCACAAACCCGTCGCATATCCGCTCGACGTCGGTGGCCACGGACAGCCGGCGCACCTTTGAGCTGCCGGATCCGGCCATGCGCATCCCTTCTAATACTGAGCTGGCACAGCCTGCCTACATTGTGAGAAAGGGGACTGTAGGCTCGGTCGCCGCGCACCCTAAGAATGTCGCGCTCTACCGCACCCAGTCGACAGTCACCTTTGGCCAGGGCGCCGAAGTGACCCCTGGACATCGTCTGCGCCGTCTGTTCTCCGTGACCTCGCCGCAGCAGTGGCCCGGCGGCAATCCGGACGACATTAACATGCGCGACCTGGACGAGGTGCGCGAGCGCGAGGTGGAGTTCTTTGGCTTCCTCGACAGCGAGCTGGACAAGGTGGAGACGTTTTACAAGCTCAAGGAAGAGCAGGCCGGCGCGCGGCTGACGCTGCTGCGCGAGCAGCTGCACGAGATGCGCAACCGCCGCATCGACGAGATCCAGCGGGCCAAGCGGCGCGACGAGAACGGCGGCGTCAGCGGGTTTGTCAGTCCCGGCGGCTCGGGCGACGACGAGGCGCGGAGCCGCGTTGAAAGTCGCGGCAGTGGCTCGAATGCCGCGAGCGAGGCGGACAACAACAACAACAACGAGAACAAGTGGGATGTCCACCAGGAATGGATCGCCCCGCTCAAGGCCAAGATCTTCAAGCCCGGCCCCAACACCAAGGCCCTGCAGAAGATGGCGCAGACGCCGCGCATGCTCGCTGCCGGGGGCGTCGGCGGCGGCGGTGGCGGCCCGGACCCGCGGCGTGACTACGTGCGGCGGCCCGGCGGCCACGACATTCCGTACCGCACGGCCAAGCACAAGCTCAAGCTGGCGCTGCAAGAGTTTTACCGCGGGCTGGAGCTGCTGAAGTCATACGCGCTCCTTAACCGCACGGCGTTCCGTAAGCTCAACAAGAAGTACGACAAGGCGGTCCACGCGCGGCCGCCGTACCGGTACATGACGGAAAAGGTCAACCGTTCCTGGTTTGTCAACAGTACGGTCGTCGACGACCTGATTGTGGCGACGGAGGACCTGTATGCTCGCTACTTTGAGCGCGGCAACCACAAGATTGCAGTGGGCAAGTTGCGTGCGCTGACGAAGCGGCCCGGCGACGAGTCGGGCAGTGCGTTCCGCAACGGCATCATGATCGGCATCGGTGCCGTGTTTGCCATCCAGGGCACGGTGAACGGCGCCGACAAGCTGTTTGACCCCGACCCGTTGGTGCGGCAGCAGGCTACGTACCTGCTGCAGATCTACGGCGGCTATTTCCTGATGCTCTACCTGTTTACGCTGTTTTGCATTGTGTGTCGCGTGTGGACGATCAGCAAGGTCAACTACCCGTTCATCTTTGAGTTTGACCCGCGGTCGCACCTGGACTGGCGGCAGCTGTCGCAGTTTCCGAGCTTCTTCTTCTTTGTGTTTGGGCTATTTATGTGGCTCAACTTTTCGAGCGCGTCCAATGCGACGCTCTACCTGTACTACCCGGTGATCCTGATTGGGTTCACGGCGGTGCTGCTCTTTTTCCCGGCGCCGACGCTGTGGCACCGCAGCCGCAAGTGGTTCCTCTACTCGCATGTACGTGTCGTCTCCCAGCTCATGATTGTCTCATACTGACCAGCAGTGGCGTCTCTTTTTTGCGGGTCTGTACCCCGTGGAGTTTCGTGACTTTTTCCTCGGCGACATCTACTGCTCGCTCGTCTACTCTGTTTGTGTGAGTTTGAACTTGACCCATGGCTTTTGCGTTGACTGCCACTAACAAGACAGAACATTGAACTCTTCTTCTGCCTCTACGCCCACGCTTGGAACAACCCGGCGCAGTGCAACTCGAACCACTCGCGGCTGCTGGGCTTCTTCTCGACGCTGCCGGCAATCTGGCGGCTGCTGCAGTGCTTCCGGCGGTACCGCGACACGCGCAATGCCTTTCCGCATCTCGCCAACGGCGGCAAGTATACCATGACCATTCTCAGCAACGTGATGCTCAGCATGTACCGCATCGACGGATCGAAGGGCAACCTGGCGCTGTTTATTGTGTTTTCGACGCTCAACAGCGTGTACACGTCGGTGTGGGATCTGTTTATGGATTTCTCGCTGCTGCAGGCCGGCTCGCGGAACTTTTTGCTGCGGGACATTCTGGCACTCAAGAGCCGGTGGCCGTACTATGTGACGATGGTGATTGACCCGCTCCTGCGGTGCTCGTGGATCTTTTACGCCATCTTCACGCACGACACGCAGCACAGCTCGATAGTATCGTTCATGGTGTCGTTTGCCGAGGCGACGCGCCGCGGCGTGTGGGTGTTGTTCCGGGTAGAGAACGAGCACTGTGCCAATGTGGCCCAGTACAAGGCGTCGCGGGACGTGCCGCTGCCGTACCACCTGCACGAGGCCGAGTCGTACGAGCAGGGCCAGCCGCTGCTGTGCGATAACGACGAGCACGCGACGGCGGCGGTAGGCCCCGGCAGCATGCGGCGCCCGACGGTCGGCGCCGACGGCACGCCCGTGGCAACAGCGGCAGCGGGCGATGCCAACGATTTGATCAGCGGGGCGGCCAGTGTGCGCTCGCATAAGCAGCGGCCGGGCACGGCTGGAACAAGCGGCAGCACGGAGGCATGGCCCAACATGACCGAGGGCTACCAGGACGCGTCGGCGGCCGAAGAGGGCCAGTCGACGGGTGCGGCAGTGCACCACAACGCAAACGCGGGCGGCAGTCCGTCGCAGGCGGTCATGGATGCGGGCACGCTGCGGCGGCGGTTCACAACAACGGGCCGGTCGATTGGCATCATGATGGCAGAGGCGCACAAGCAGGACTTTGAAAAGAGGCGCAAGCCGAGCATGGGCATGGGCGTGGGCGGAGGCGGAGGCGGAGGCATGGATGTGCTGTCGTCGCCCATGGGCCAGCCCGGAGCCGTGGACGACCTGCCGTCGAGCGACGAGGACGACCACGGCGACGACGGCGAGGGCATGGCGGGCGACAGCGGCGACAGCGACGGCGAGCTGGAGCTGGAGCTGGAGTTTGCCGAGGCCGGGGGCAACAGCGGCGGCAGCGGCGGCGGCGGCGGCGGCGGCGGCGGCAGGTACCACGATGAAGTGCCGACGTCGCCGTTGACGGACCGGGGCGGGTCGTCGCTGCGGCGGGCGTCGACACGGCTGACGCGGCAGCCGACGAAGATGTAGAGACGGGGTGTTGCGTCTTGAGTGTTTGAGTGCTTGAGTGTTTGACACTATTACTGCCATACGGCGTGTTTCTTTTGTCATGTGTACGATATGTTGCTGTTTTTGATTCGTTTGTACGATATGTATGTTGCTGTTGTTGTGTTGTTGTTGTTTTTATTGTTTTTTGCTGTTGTTCATCGGATGGCATAGACAAAAGGAGTTTTAGATTCGAGGTATATACAAATTAGGCCAAATACTCGCAGTGTTACTCCTACCATGCATATACAAAATGAGCCAAAGACTTGCTGCTCTACTCCTGCCCAGGCTTGTCCTGCTCAAACAGCTGCTGCAGCTCGGCCTGGTACTGCGCCTCGTCGGCGAGCTTCTTGCCGACGACGGCGTCCATGTTGGCGTCCCAAAAGGAGGCGACGCTGGCGAGCTGCGCGACCGACGTGCCGGGCGCAAAGTAGGGCAGCATGTGGTCTTCAAACAAGAACATCCACGCGCTCGGCGACCGCAGCGATGCCCAGAACCACACGGCGCGGGACTGCCAGCTGGCCTCGAGGGTGTCTGCGATGGCGGTGGTGTGGGTTTTGTCGTCCTCCTCCTCCTGCCGCATGACTTGCAAAAACACGCGCCGCGCGCTTTCGTACGCCGTGTACTGCTCGCCGCGCAGCTCGTGCAGGCGGCCGCCGGCGAGCCAGTGCGGCACGGCCAGCGCGGCGGCAGGCAGCACGGCGAGGCCGTCGAGGCTGAGCACAGACGTGACGTTCCAGTCGTCGTCGACGACGAGGTTGGCGGGGGTCAAGTCGAGTTGGGGGAAGAAGAGATCATTTTTGCCAGTCGTCGCCAATTTCGGCGCCACAGCCCGCCACAGCGTGCGCACGGCCAGCCGGTGGCGCGCGTCGGCGGCGTCGCGCACGGCGTGCGGGTTGGCCCAGAAGTGGCCGTCGTGCAGGGCCAGCAGGTCGGCGGCAAAGACGTCGGCGCGGTCGTATGTCTGTGACTGGGTCATGGTGCGGGGCGCGCCGGCGGCCTCGAGCTGCAGCACCGCATTCAAGAGAGGGCGGTTCCGCAGGCGCACGGTGCCGTCGGCGGCGTCAAAGACAAAGGAGCCGATGCGAGGCTGCGGCAGGCGGGCGAGGCCCAGCACGATGCGGCTCAGGCTGCGGTGGAGGTTGAGGCGGCGCAGCAGCTGGTGGTCGGTGGCGGGCTGCTGCTGGTCGTGGTGCAGGTGGTGCTGGCGCCAAAAGGAGGCCAGCGGCTGGCCCTTGTCGGGGCCAACATGCTCGAGCAGCAGATAGGCGAGGCCCGGGTTGAAGCCGAGGTTGAAGCCGCTGCGACCAGACCCCGTCCGCTGTGGAGCATAGCTGCTCAGCAAGGGCAGGCCCAGCAGGCGGCGCACGCACTTGGTCACGTGCCGCAGCAGGCGCGTGAGCGAGTACCACGGCCGGTAGCGCACGTGCGTGAAGCGGGCCCCGCCGGCCAGGCCAAAGCCGACGAGCTGGGGTGTCGGGAGGGCGGTCGTGGTGCAGTGTTCTTCGACCCACGCATAGGCGGCGACGTCGCAGCACACTTTTTCGTCGACAGCTTCGGGATCCTGTTGCTCAGGCAGCGTATGCGGCACGTAGACGCGAAAGACGTATTGCGTTGTTGTTGTGACGGCTGCCCCGATCGCCTTACCCCCCCGCTGCACCTCGACAACAACGCTGGCGTCAAAGGCGCCGCACACCCACGCGTCCATGGGCAGCACGCGGCAGTCGTCGCGCCAGCCCAGCCCCAGGTGGCTCTTGGCCGCGGCCGCCATGGCCTCGCGCTGGTCCCAGAGGGCGGCCAGCAGCGCGCGCAGGCGCGTCGTGTCGTCGACGGCGGCCACGAAGCTGGCCTCGGTCTCGCGGGCCGCCGCCAGCGTGTACCGGCCGGAGCGTGTCTCGACCGTGGCTGGCATGGGTGGGAGGGGGGTAGGAGGGAAGAAAAGAAGAAGATGGAGGGGTGGTGTATGATCGGTCGAATGCAACGCTTCGCCGCTACTTTGTGGTTGTGCTGACTAAGCAACTCGTGTCATTCACCGCAAGTTAAACACTTTGCATCTTTTGAAACGCATGCAAATGTATTCTATTCAAACTGTGTCGTAAATCATAAACTAATCCAAAAAAACAAAAAAAATCCCCTTCTATGCCTGCTCCTCCTTCTACTGCCTGTCCAAAAACCCGCTCCAGTCCCAGCCGCCGCCATTGTCGGGCCACCCCGTCTGCATGGAGCTGGTGCTGACGCCCGGGGTCAGGTCGCCCGTGGCCGACGAGTAGGCCGTATCCATGCCGGGCAGCGGTTCCTTGGCCGCGGCTGCCATAGACAGGCCCGAGACGCTGCCGTCGTTGGCGGCGGCAACGGCAGACGCCGAGTCGGCATCAAAGGCTGCCGCCGTTGCTGCTGCCGCCATGCTGGCCGCAAAGGCCGACGGCATGGACAACGGCGGCGGCTCAAAGCCAAAGCTGTGCTGCTGCATGGCGTCGAGGTCAAAGCTTGAAGGCAGCGGTCTCTGGAGATGCATTGGCTGTTGTTGTAGTAGTTGTTGTTGCTG
This sequence comes from Ophiostoma montium, assembly GCA_029299015.1. Taxonomy (NCBI): domain Eukaryota; kingdom Fungi; phylum Ascomycota; class Sordariomycetes; order Ophiostomatales; family Ophiostomataceae; genus Ophiostoma; species Ophiostoma montium. The sequence continues at coordinate 28,791 of JANSMC010000132.1, forward strand.
CTGTAGTTGTTGCTGTTGCTGCTGTAGCTGCTGTTGCTGCTGCACCTGCTGCTGAGTCTGAGCCTGAGTCTGAACCTGGACCTGGGCCTGCTGCTGCTGCTGCTGCTGCTGCTGCCGCAGCGCCTGCAGCTGCTGGGCCTGGTGGGCCGGCGAGTCGCCGTCGCCGTCGCCGTCGCCGTCGCCGTCGCCTTCGCCGTCGATGCGCTGCTGGAACATGCGCAGCGCGTTCATGGTGCGGTCGTAGGCGTAGACGGCCGGCAGGAACGTGCGCGTCATGTCCTTGATGGTGCGGCCCAGGCTCTGCAGGTGCGCGACGGGCTCAATGGCGCCGTCAATGGGCAGCGTCTCAATGAACCACGTCAGGGCCTCGGACGCCATGGCGGCCCACTGCACGCCGGTGCACTGCAGCGTGCGAATGTCCTCGCGGCGGCGGAAGGTCTCAAAGAGCTTGGCAATGGCAATGGACGCCTGGCCGAGGGCGGCCATGGAGGCGGCGGCGGACTCGTCGCCCGCAGCATCGGCGGTGGCCGAGTTTGAGTTTGCCCCAGGAGAGTTCTGCTGCTGCTGTGCATTGGTCGACAGCGGCCGCCTTAGATTCATCGGCAGCGACCGGCCGCGCGAGCCGCCGCCAATCTGCGTCGCAAAGGCGCGGCTGCGGTGCAGGATGATCTTGGTGGCATTGAAATGCAGGTGCAGGACAAACAAGAAATGGTAGCAGTCGTGGCCGCTGACGGGGCCCTGGCGCACTTTATCGGACAGCGTGGCAAACCAGGCGTCGAGGCGCGCGTCCAGCATGGCGACGTCGGGCAGGCGGTTGAGGCCCTGCTGGTGGGCGGCGTGCGCGTGCAAGATGTGCGCGAGCCCGGCGCCGTCAAACTGGCTCATGTTGTTGTAGTTGTAGTTGTAGTTGTAGTTGCTGCTGTAGGTAGTGGTGTTGTAGTAGTTGCCGTACGCGGTGGTGCTGTCGTCGCTGCTGGCGCCGTCGGTGCGGCTGGTGGCTGGGTTTTCATAGGAGGAGGAGGCGTCGGCAGCAGTAGCAGATACTATATTATCGTCAGCCGTCGTCGTCCGCGGCGGAAACCGTGCGACGAGGCTGCTGGCGCCGTACAGCTCGTCGGTAATGGCGCGCGCGAGCTCCATCAGGTCCATCAGATTCTCGTTGACCTCATCCTCGAACGAGTCGTACTTGATTATATTGACTCCAGTCTCATTATTCGGCGTGTTGTGGCTGCTGCCGCCGCCGCCGCCCACGACGCGCCAGGCAACGCGCGACAGCTGCAGGGCCGAGTTCTTGATGGCCAGGGGACGCCGCAGGAAGACGGCCCAGAACTGGTCGTGCAGCGACGCCGCCCACACGAGCCAGTGGCGAATGGTCGTCTCCTCGGCCGTCAGCGCCTTGCTGCTGGTCGAGGAACCCAGGTCCAGGCCCATGTCAAAGATGAGCTTGGACGCCAGGCACGAGTACATGTACCCCGTCAGCTGGTTGTCGAGCGTCGTCTCAATCTCGCACAGGATCAGCACCGTCTGCACCGTCGCCGGGGTCGGCCGGCTAATGTCCGTCTCGACGGCCCGCCGCGCCGCCGTCGCCAGCTTGTTTTCGCCGTCGGGCATCTGGAACCGCTCGGTGACGTCGCGCCGCGTCGAGTAGCGCAGGGCGGCTGCCAGCATCGCTAAAAACAGCGCGCAGTTTTTCTTGTGGCAGCACGGGTGGTGCCGCCGCAGGGAGCGTGCGGGAGCGTCGCGGTTCTCGGCGTACTGCGTCATAAAGGCCTGCTGCGACACAAACTTCATGAGCTGCTGGTACCGATGGAAAAAAAGCCCCAGCAGGTAGTCGACGACGGGCGACGACAGGTCCAGACTAGAACAGCACGGCTGGCGCTGGATCATGGGGAACGGCGTGGCCAGGTCGACGGTGTGCACGGCGGGCGGCGACGGCGGTGTAGCGGGGGGTGGCGCAGACACGGTTGTCTGCGGGTAGTTGTTGTTGGTAGTAGTGGTGGTGGTGTTGTTGTTGTTGTTGTTGGTATTTATATGGTGGTTGTGGTTGTGGTGGTCCAGCGGCGACTGTGCCACAGACATGGCATACTGCGTGTGCGAGGCGGTGTCGTTGAAAATGCTGCCGGTGCCGACGTTGGACGTCACGATGCTGCCGTGGTGGTGGTGGTTACGCAGCGGGTTGTGGTTGTGGTTGTGGTGCGACGACACCGACGGCGGCCGGGCTTGGTGGTGGTGGCCCGCGGGAAGCCGGCTGGCCGACGACGGGAAGCCCTGCGACGACGGCGGTGGCGGTGGCATGGTCGACGACGCCGCGGCGGGTGTCATGGACTCGGCGGTCGACAGCTGCAGGCCGAGTCCTCCGAGACTGGCCACGTCGTCGACCTGCATGTGCGAGCCGTTTGGGTCCCAGGCACTCGTTGACGTTGACGTTGTCGTTGTCGTTGCCGCTGCCAACCCGTTTCCGTCTGGCTGCTGCTGCTGCTGCATCTGCGCCAACAGCTGCCGGTTCACCGCGCGCGCCTCGGCCAGCGCCTCCTCCAGCATGTGCACGCGCTTCGACAGCGCCTCGGCCTGCGGCTTGTAGTGGCCGCGGTTGCGCTTGCCATTGGACATTTCGCACTCGATGCCGCGCTGCTGGCACTGCGTGCACGCCAGCTGGCCCGGGATGCCGTCGCACTTGCTGCGCTTGCTGCGGCAGTGGCTGCACGCGACGACGGCCCGTATGCGTTTTTTTTGGGCGGCTGCAGCTGCAGCTGCTGCTGCTGCGGCGGCGGCTGCTGTGGTTGTAGTAGTAGCCGTACCCGTAGCCAACGTCGATGCCTGACCGCTCACGACCGATGCGGCTGGCGACGTCGGCGCCTCGGACGCCGGCGGCTTTACGTCCGGCATGACCGGCGGCGGCGGATGCGGACGCGGACGCAACGACAACGGCTTCGGGTGAGAGACGGGGGAACGACAGCGACTGCGACAGCGACTGCGACGGCGGGAGCGGGCGCAGGGTCGCTGGTCCGCATGGTGTACGGGTCGTCGTACTCGTAGAGGCGGTGTCGCATCGTTGCCGTAAAAGAAAAGAAAAAAAAACAGAAAAAAAAAAGAGAAAAACGAGGCGGAGTACTCGTAAAACCGCCTCCTTAGTGGTGCCTATCGATTACGGGATCGGCCACCTGTAGCGACGACTCCGAATCCCGGCGTTTTTCTCTATTTTTGGGTTGTACTCGTATGTTGTATTTTGACTTCTTGATTTGATTTCTTGGTTTACCTTTCTTGTTCCTTCATTCGTTTCTTTTTCTTTCTGTTTGTTTTTTAAGTTTGTTTAGATTATCCTTCATTTTGCCGTCATTTTCTTTTGATTTACGAGTAGTTGTGTTCACATGAATCAGCTAATTTTCCATTGATTTTTTTTGGGTTCTTTCTAGTTCTTTCGAATGTCCTTTGATTTAGTCCATTTCAATTGACTTCATTCAATTGTCATTTTTCTCCTTCTCTCTACCGCCCTCCGTGGATCAAGAGCTCCGTGGAACAAACCCGGCAATCGATGCAGGCAGGGCTGGCCACTCCCGCCTCGGCGATTGTCAAGACGCGGGCCTTTTCAAAACTAGATGCGCATTGCATGCAGTAGTGCCACACTAGGCGTCTGCCCGGTCGTTGGTGGCAGCGGCGAAGCCGGAATCGGTCGGCTGCGTTGCTGACAAGCTGACAAGCTTTTCGGGAGTCGACAGCGCGGCTAGTGCTGCAAGTGCCGACTAGCCAACGCTGCTACTACGCTGGCGGACATGAGCCTCGGCTGATATAGCGTCCGAGCATTGCAGACTCCAACAATCAGCAAATGACTAGTCTCTGGTAGTATAGTGGTCAGTATACGGGCTTGTCACGCCCGGGACCCGGGTTCAATTCCCGGCTAGAGAGCTCATTTTTGCATTTTTTTGCATTTTTTGCTGCCTTATTTTATGTCTTTCTTTTTGTCTTTCAAGTTATCGTTCTAACAGAAGCGTTTATTTTTATTTTATTTTTGCTCATTTTTGTTCAACCTATGCCCGGTCACACGGTTTGATGCTGTACTTTGTACTATGCACGGCATCAACGTCTATTTCCCAACTGTCCACAACCCCGTCATCGTGGCTTTAATTAGCACACCATCCCATGACATTGTGATCGATACACATGGTCAATACGAGGTCTGGTACGAGCAGCATCTGGCCAGTGCAAAGGCGCACAAGGTCTGGTGACGAAAGGAAGCTGCACACGAGGTAGGGCAATGTGCCAAGGAAGACGAAAAGGCAAGCAGAGGCAGCAAAGGGAAATGAGGCGACCATGACGCCGGCGAGACAAAAGACAGACGACGCAACACGCGACTTGCCAGCTCTATGGCCGAGAAGCAACCAAAGCACATTGTTTAGCACCTTGGGAGACCTTGGGAGACCTTGCACATGTGCTTCTGTGCTTTGTGGTGCCCTGTGCGTGGTTACAGGAGGACGTGTCCAGCAAAAGCAGCCAAAACAGCAGCCTGGAACAAACAAGAAACAGAAGACAAGGCCTGGCACAAGACGTCTTTGGATACCGACGACTGCTGCTTGTTGCCGTCGGCCTGTGCGTGACTGGCCGGTGCTTGTTTACACTGGCACAGAGGCACAAAGGCAATCTGGCGGGACATGTCTTGTTGGCTCTGCGCTGGCGCTTGCGTGGCAGAGCACAAGGCGTGAGATCTACGACAGGCGATAGGGGACAAGCAACGATGCTCGAAACAGGGACAGAGTGAGCAAGGACCAGAAGACAGAGGACCAGAGACAGATGGGAGAGCACGAGTCGAAACAAGGTGACCACAGCCCCTGGCCTCTGAGCACAAGCGACCAAGGGCAGCCACTCGCGATGCATGGTCGGCGACGTGTCTTGTCCTCTGGTCTTCTAGTCCTCTGGTCCTCTGGTTAGAGTCCGACCATCGTGGAACAGACATGGCATGGCATCAGGCGTGGATGGCGTGAGCAGGCCGGCAAAAAAGTATAAAGACCCGACCTGCCTCGGCTTTTAGTTTTTACATCATCCCCAAGACACAACTGCACACTCAACAATCAGCAACACTCAACATCAACAACACTCAACAACATCAGCCTCAACCCCCCCCCAAAAAACCACCATGGCTTCCACCACCTACATGATCTGTAAGCCTACACTCTTTTTTCTTCTCTTCTCTCATCCCCCCGCTAACCCCAAGACTACACCCCCTCGCTGGCCCTGGGCACGCACAAGACCACGTACACGCGCGACCAGATCAACAAGGCCATCAGCCGTGCCCTCGGCCTGCTCAAGGCCAACCACCAGGTCGGCGAGGGCCAGTTCCCCCACGCCTTCAGCAAGTCGCCCGTCGACGGCACGCACGCGCACGTGCAGGGGCCCTTTTTCACTTTCCCCTTGCTGCAGGGCCAGGGCGGCAGCGCCGGCGGTAGTGCCCCCTACAACGGCGAGGGCAGCGCGGGCCCGGACCGTGTCGTGTTTGGCTCGGTCAACAAGGAGTACACGTCGGCCGTGTTTGTGGCCGTCGCGGGTGTCACTGACGATACCGACGCGCTGCTGCAGCCGTTTGCCGACACATCGGTCAACCACGCGCGCGCGACGCCGCAGGACTTTGCGGCCCACGAAGAGGCCGAGGGCCCTGCGCTGAAGCCGCTGGTGCCGACGGCCGAGGACAACAAGGAGCAGGCGCTGCTGACGGACGACGACGTCAAGATTGCGCTTGCTTAGATGTGTGGTGGTGTGTGTGGTGTGTGACTTGTGAACAGCTGTGGTTCCTGGCGAATCACACAAGAGTGCAAGAATGCAAGAATGCAAGACTGAAAATATAGCAAACAATAAACGGTGATCACCAACTATGCGAGATGTGATATAATTTGCACCAAAATGCGATGAGGGACGTGTAAGTCGGACTTCCTAAACGGGTAGTTGGCTGCTGGGTGAATACAGCGGTCACAGGCGCTGGAAGCTAGTTGATTTCAGCGGTCGGCTTGAGGCCGCTAAGAACCACGATTACGGCCAGCCACAACAAGAACTAGCAAATGGGATCGTGGCGCAGTTGGCTAGCGCGTAGGTCTCATAGCAATATGCGAAATGTGGCAACACAATTCCTATCCTAAGGTCGTGAGTTCGAGCCTCACCGATCCCATTCTTTTTGGTTTTCGAATCACTCGGTCAGGACAATGTTTTTTTTTGTCATTCAGCTAAACATTTTTTTTGCTTCTTTTTGCTTGTTCGATTGAGACATTACTATTACTTAACTCATCGCCATCATTCGCAAAGTGCAAACAGACAACAAACACTATACCACCCTCTCACGACTATAATCCATCAGTCACCCGACTATATCTTGCCTTCACTTGCCGTTCTTGACTCCGGCCTTTGTCACCTTGAACGCCTTGCTTGAAGGCTTGGCCGGTGGCTTCTTTCCCTGTAATGCCTTTCCGTTTGCCTTTTTGGAAGGCGCAGCCTTGCCTCTCCCCTTGCACGGCCCAGTCTTTTGCTTGCCCGGCTCAGCCTTCTTCTTGCCCGGCATGTTTGCCGCCTTGCGACGCTTCGGAGCAGGAATGTCTTCCAACTCCAAGTCGTTCACATGTTCATTCTGCTCCTCCTCCTCATCGGCCGTGCACAGGCCGAGCTCGTCAAAGCGGTCGGGCCGCGGCAGGTAGTCGTCGGGCAGCGAGGCGAGCCACTGGTCGCTGCCGTCGCGGTCCATCTTGGGGGCGACGTCGGACACTTTCCAGTCGGTCTCCCACCGGAGGATGCACTCACTGACGGCCTGGCAGTAGCCGGCGTCGCGCGCGTCGGCCGGTTGGCTGTTGTCATCGTCGACAGTGTGCGCGCCAGGCTCAACAGTCCGCACCATGCCGTGGACGTGGTTGCGAATCATTTCGTGCGTCTCGTCCCAGACGGCCTCGAGCTGGTTGCCAAAGTGCTCAATGTTGGCGGCAATCAGGCCGTCCATGCTCAAGACGGCCTTTTTGACGAGCTTTGTCGTGACCGTCTGGGCGTGCTGCACCAAATGGTTCTGGCGCATCTTGAAGGAGCCCCGACCGGACATTTTGCTGGCCTCGGCAAAAGCTTTTGCAAAGCCCGCGGCCAAAATGTCCTCGACGACCGGGTGCACACCCTTGGCCTTCTCGACGAGCTGCAGCATGCAGCGCTGCACGCTGTCAATGACCGAGTCGCGGATGGCCGTGAGGGCGTCGAGCTGGACGGCGAGGTAGCCACCATCCACACCATCGGCGGGCAGCACGGCGCGGATCTTGCCCAACGACCGAGCCCACAGCTCCTCGAGGTAGACGCGCACGCGCTCGGCCTCTTGCGGGATGGCGTGGTGGAAGCTGGCCTCCCACTGCTCGACGACCTCGGACAGCGCAATGCGTGCGAGCCCGCCCATCCAGTCGTAGCGGGCGCGGTACGATCCGCCGCTGACGTACTCGGCGCCGCGGCGGCGGATCATGGCGAGGTGCGTGGTCCAGGCGAGCTTGGCGGGCTTACCGTTGGGGCCCAGGATGGGGCCGAGCGGGACGCCGTGCGATGCCGCTGCTGCTGCCGATGCCGATGCCGATGCCGATACCGATGCCGATGCTGCCGTACGGCGACCGTTACTACCCTGTGCTTTTGTTCTGGGATTTGCCCTGGGATTTGCCCTGGCCCTGGGATTTGCCCTGGGCTTGGCCCTCGCCTTGAAATTGGCATTGGCCTTGCCCTTGGGCTCCTTCTCGTTCAGCGGGTAGTTGCGGCAGTCCCACAGCTTGACGGCCTCGAGCATGGCGCCGCGGCACTGCGGCCGGAACTGGCTGTGGCTGCCCTTGAGCCGCGTCAGCGGGTTGCAGTCCTTCATGCGCTGGACGAGCTCCGTGGAGCAGCACTGCAGGTTAAGAATGAGTTTTTCTTGGAACGTGCTGAGCAGCCCTGCCAAGAACGCGTCCGGGCTGGCAATCTTGTCGAGCGCGGGCTGCTCCATGTCAAAGCCCGTCTTGAGGCTGTGCAGCAGCACGTCGAGCCGGCGCAGCAGCGACGTGCCGTGGCGGATGCGCGTGGGCACGACGGCGAGGCGGATCCAGGCGCGCAGGGCGGGGATGCCCGTGTAGGCCGCGTCGGGGAAGCCGTCCTTGAGTGGTTTTTTGTTGTTGTTGCTGCCGGCGTTTAACTTTTTCTGTCTTGTCAGCCAGTAGGCCGTGGCACTGATGGGCAGCACGTCCAGACTGCGTGCAGGCTGCTCTGGTGTCGTTGTCGTTGCCGTTGTTGTCGCGGTCGTGGTCGTCATCGCTACAGACGGTCGCTTCTTGTTGCCGGCCAGCTGCTGCTTCTTCTTCTTGTTCGCAGCCCGCGCCACCTTGGCCACGACGCTGGCCTTTTTGCGGTCGTAGGCCTCCTGGATCTTGGCCCGCACGCGCACGTTGCGCAGCTGCGAGGCGCCAAAGGCCAGCAGTCCCGTGTAAAAGGCCTCGGCATCCTGCATCAGCCGCAGGCCGCCGGCCATCTCGTCCAGGCCGGCTTTCAGTTTCTGAACGGCCAGCCGGGACTCCTCCATGTCCATAGCATCGCCAGACGCGACGGCGAGCGTCTGCGCGGCCTCGGCCTCGGCCAGCATCTCTTGCAGGCCTGCGAGCTGGGCCTCGTGCCGCGCCTTGTCCTCGCGCAGCTTGGCCATCTCGCGGCAGCTGCGGGCGACGGGGCTGCGCGGGTCGAGTCCCAGGGTCTGGTGGCACAGGTACTTTTCCCAGTCGAAATCGTCGACTTTGCTGGTGACGACACAGAAAGTGCGCGCGTTCAGCTGGTTGTCGAGGCGCATGCGCAGGGCCTCATTGTCCGAGATGAGCTGCATGCACGTGGCCTCGTCGCCCGCGCGGATGGCGTGCGACACGATGATGGTGGCGTCCAGCTTGCGGAACCGGTCGCGCGCCACCTTCATGCGCTCCTCCATGGCGTCGGACAGCCCGGGGAGGTCTTCCAGCACAATACCGCCGGCGAGCAGCGGCGACGGCACGTACAGGTCGACGTGGGCGACGAGCGGCCAGACTTGGCGGTTGGCGGAGCTTGTGCGCTGCGGGCGTTGCATCATGCCGGCGATGGTGGGTTCCGACTCGTCGGAGGTGTCGGCAGACTCGCTGTCGCCGTCGTCACCCAATTCGCTGTCGGTCTCATCACCCGAGTCGCTGTCGGTCTCTTCCCCCGAGTCGCTGTCCGAATTGCCGTCTGAATTGTCATCCCCCCCCGGCATCTCATCGTCCGGCAGCGGACTGCAGTCCAGGTAGGGCCGGATCTTGCGGGCAAAGTCGGCCTTGTTGTCGGCATAGACGTTCTTGGTGGTGTCGAGGAAGCGCGTGATCGGGTGGTGCTCGCTGCTCAGCAGGTCGTCGAGCGACAGCCGGCGCATGTCGTCGAGCTCGACGCCAAAGACGGCCGTCACGGGGACAAGTTTGTCGCGCAGCTCCGACTCGTCGCACTCGCTGTAGTCGCCTTCGTCGTCTTCGTCATCGTCTTCGTCGTTGTCTTCTTCTTCCTCGTCGTCATCTTCAATCTCTATAACCTCGTGAACTTCTTTGACGCCCTCGTCATCGTCGTCATCATCCTCCTCTTTCACAGAATCTTCCTCCCAGTCCTTGTCATCATCATCATCGTCCCCATCGGATCCGTCCCCCCCATCACTCTCGACATCCTCGCCCATGGCTCGGAAGTACCCCCGCACGTCGTCCCGGATCGGCTTGAGCCATGCGCGGATCTCCTTGTGCGTCTTGAACCGCACCGCCGCGTGGAACATTTTGCCGGGCTGCTGCTGCTGCTGATTTTCCGTGGTTCGCTGGTGGTGCACGACGCACGCCGTCGCCGTCGCCGCGCCGTCGCTGCCCGACGGCAGCAGCTCGTCATAGTCCAGCAGCGCGTTGATCATGCTCGTCTTGCCGGCCCCCGTCGCGCCCGACACGCCCACGTGCACCTCAAAGTCCCTGTGCGCGGCGCCGATCGCCTCGAATTCCCGGATCCAGTGCGCCGTGTTGACGCGGCCCGGGCGCAGGGTTGCCGTGCGCAGCAGATTCGCCGCCCGCTGGCCCGTCGCCAGCGCAACGTCGACGGCCTCCTCGACAATCTTGGCGGCCTGCTCGGACTCGTCCTTGATGTTGGCCCAGGCATAGGGCGGGGGCGCGATGCCCTGGAAGATGACGTCGTCGTCGTCGTCATCGGAGGGGGGGGGGGAGGCAGTGGTGGTCCTGACAAAGATGCTGTCATTGTCTGGCGTCTCTTGCTTTGCTGGCTTTTCTGACTTTTCTGGCTTTTCAGAGGCTGCTGTGGCCGCCGCAGGGTGCCACTCAATCAGGCCCAGGGGTTTGTCTCTAGCAGCGTCGGCTTGTTCGACCTTGAGCTTTGCACCGACGCCTGCACCGACGCCAGCATCGTCCGGTGTCGGCGAGTGGCTGCAGCTGCCAAACAGGCTGCTCGGGCTGCCGCGTGCCGGCGACTGGGGCTCCTCCTTGCAGCGGGTGGGCTGCTGCTCGGCGGCGGCGGCGACGGTGTCGGGCGTGGCCATGGCAGTGAGGAGCTTGGGCGAATGCGGGCTGGTGTCTGCCTCCTGCAGGCACATGAGACCAATGTTTGGTCCGAACTTCTTGTTAGAGTCCATTGCGTGGCGTGGCTGCAGGGATGATGGTGAAGGAGGAGGGATTAAGGTTGTTTAAGGGGGTGGAGATAAGTAGAGACGATGAGGCACAGTCAAACGATAAGTGAGATGGTGAGATTCACGGGCATGGGGACGTAAATGGATTTGTTGAGGGTGAAGGCGTGAACAATCATGTGAATGGATATTTTGGGGTGAAGGCGTGAAAGGGGACGGTGAGATTAAGCTTTATGACAGGTGAGGTGGTTCACAACAGCTTACAAGATACTGAGATTCCAAGGTGAGGCCAAGGCAAGATGAGACCAAGGTAAAATGATATCAAGGTAAGGTGAGATGCTGCCAAAGTGTTACGAGTACTCGTACTAAGCATTTATGCTTGTATTGCTGGTGACTATAAGTACGCGTTCTGGCTAGATATTGACTAAAGCACGTAGAGACTAAACGTTGGCTGAGGACACTTGAGATTCGAGAGACTTACAAGACCAAGTTCACCCGGTCGGTGAGGTCGAGCTGGCGTGCATCGACAACCTCCTTAGTGCGGTGACCGCTGTGGCTGTCGACGTGCTCGAGGAAGCTCGTCTCACGCAGAAGGCCGGCGTGAAAAAGTGTGCAGTGATGTGGCTGTCGGGGAAGGAGAACCACAAGATCACACCGTAGACGACGGTGACGCTGCCGGTGTGAACGTGCAGGACGCCAAAGAACAGCAGGCCCGATGTGATGGGGATCGCGTTGCCGACCGCCCAAATGCACGGCTGCACTGAATCAGCCACACCTGTTCCTAGGACGTGAATTACATGGACATGATGAGCAGATAGGGCAGCGTGCATCGGGTGCTCTAACTACAGGTACGGCGCGCCTCGTCTGCCGTTGGTGGCTAGAATTTACAGTTGGCAAACAGCTTGTAGCTCTCGTCGGTGAACCAGCCGCGTAGCTGTGGTGCATACACGGCTGGCGTCAACGGGGGTGCCGAGACGGTGCTCTCGCTTGCTGATGTGAGCATCTCTGGCCATTTTGGTGTGTGGGCTGATAGAGAGAGAGACTGCACAATAGTCGACTGTCCTAAAGGTATATGGATTCTACAGCCTGTATCCAATGCAACGGGCGAGCAGGACGCTCCCATCATCTCAGACGTCCAGTCGCTGCATGGCGACGTCAATGCAGATGAGGTGACTGCACTACGATGACCAGCAGTGGCTCGTATGCAGGATTCTTGACATAAGTTTAGCTTGCCACTTATTTACCGTGTTAGCTGCCATGTAGACTGCAGAGACAAATCCGTCATCGACCTCGTCTTGCCATGACACCATGACTGATGACGCAAGATGGGGTACACAAAACGGCAGCGCTATTACGACGTCGAGATGCCGGATATCTGTCTGGTCGTCTTGTTGCTGTGAACGGAGGATAGGATAACAGCTCGGAGGATAAGCCGCTGGTGGGTGTGGAGACGTTGATGGCGGCATGCTACAGCTCCGTCTGTCGTCATAGGGTCCAGCGAATGGCTGGCCGTCGGTGTTATCTCACTTGAGAAAGTGTATCTCGGAAAGTGTATCTCACTTGGGGGAGTGAATGAGAGCAATAAAAGTGACAATGTAGTATGGCAAGATAAACCAAAGAGAAAAAGACAAAAGGAAGAAAAAAGAAGCACAGAGAGCAAAACCTTTCCACCGTTGTAACATAAAAAGTTATCAGAACGGCATAATCAAAGCTATCAAAACGACACAACAAAAGCTATCAGACAAACCCCATCTTCCCACAGGTGACGCCATGTCGATGCTACCAACATCCGCATGATGCCACCATCGCATAAGATAGTCTCCCATCTATAGATAGTCCTCCACAGATAGTCAGACAGACAGGCAAACAAAGCCATTTCACCACCCACACCATGCCACAGCTCGAGGTTGCCATTGTCGGGGCCGGCATTGCCGGTCTCGCCGCCGCCATCGCCCTCAAGGACCACCCGGGCATCCGCGTGCAGCTCTACGAGCGGGCCAGGGAGCTGCGCGAGATCGGCGCGTCCATTGCGCTGGGCCCCAACGGCATGCGCACGCTGGACCGGCTGGGCGTCGGCGACGACGACGGCCTGAGCCCCGACATTGCCGTGCGCAACACATCGTCGGGCCACCCCATGGTGTACCGGGACTATGCCACCCATGCGATTGTCGGCCAGGACGCGCGGCAGACCGAGGGCGACGAGCGGCACTGGACGGCGCGCTACTACCGGCCGCACCTGCAGCAGGCGCTGGTGGCCCACGTCGACGCGGCCGACATCCACCTCGACAAGGCGTTTGCGTCGGTGGCGTGGGATGCGTCGCGCAAGAAGCTCCTCTTACACTTTGCCGACGGCTCGACGGCCACGGCCGACATCTTGCTCGGTGCCGACGGCGTGCGCTCGGCCGTGCGCACGTTCTTTGACCCGTCGACGCAGGCCGTGTGGACCGGCTGGGTGGCCTTTCGGTCCGTTTTTTCGCGCACGCTCGTCGCCGACCTGCTGCAGTCCATCGACGACCCGGGCGAGGCCGTGCACGTCTGGGGGCCCGAGGGCAACTCGCTTTTTTACTCGCCTCTCGGCCGCGGGCTCTTTACCATTGTCGGGTCGACGCAGGTTTCTGATGTGGACGGTCAGGATGCACCTTATTCAAAGGCTGCCTGGGCCTCCGAGGGTGACCTCGCCGCCCTGCGTGCACTCTACGATGGGCCCGGTTGGGGCCCCGTCGTGCGCGGCCTTGTCGCACGCACGCCCCACGTCCAGGTCTACCCCAACGCCGCCTACACGCAGGTGCTCGACTCGTGGGTGCTCGGCGACCGCCAACAACCGATCCACGGCCGCGTCACCTTGGCCGGCGATGCGGCCCATGCCCACGGCGGCGCACACGCGGCCGGCGGCAGTCTCGCGCTCGACGACGCCTGGGCGTTTGCCGCGGCCTTGAAGCACGTGTACCCCCCGGGGGAAGTGACTAAGAGTAAGAGTGGCGGTAGTGGCCCGCTGCCGACCGACGCCCAGATCCTCGCGGCCCTGCAGCTGTACGAGCAGACGCGCCGCGCACACACGGACCGCGTCGTGCAGACGGTGCACGCCGGCAACGAGGCCAAGAAGAAGCGGGCCAAGCTGGGGACCATCGACTCGGATGCCGAGCTGCTCGCGCGCATCCGCAGCCGGCCAGACGTGTCGTGGATTCACGAGCACGACGTCGTGGCGGCCTTTGAGCAGGCAGTCAAGAACTTGGCGGCAGTCAAGGAGTTGGCGAGCCGAACACAGCCTAGTAGCAAGCTTTGATAGAATACACCTTATATAGTACAATAGTAATGACGGACCGACTACACGGGCATCGCGGCATAGCATCGTGATGTCGATCTGGATCTTATCTACGAAATACAGACTACGGAGGTACAGTGAGGTTAGGCAGATCTTCAAAGTCACGTGTCAGTCTATAGTCCAGTCTAGACGTTTATAGTCTAGCGCATACTCGCACAAGATTGACCGGCCCACAACCTTGCTCTTTCACTCCTGGCAACCAGCTGGAAAGACACTCTGTCGCACCTTCCGCCGTCCTCCCACCGCCCTCCAAGTCCTACTCGTAGCTCCTTCCTGCCTTGCGCGCAATCTTTTATCAGACGGCAGGTGCAATCGACTAGCCATTGCCATTCCGTCAAACATCGTGAGATTTTTGCATCTCTGCCACCTCCTATTTCTTCCACCTGCCTCCCCCTCCTCCATCCACACACGCGCGCCGTCCCCGCTCTGCCCGTCGCGTCGTGCGTCGTGAAACGAAACAACAAATCCACCCTCTGCTACGTGTTGTGCTGCAGGCTGCAGCGGCCGAGCAAACAAACCCACAATCCAGCGCGCGCTGTCACAAAACTCGACTTTTTTTTACGTGGTTTCTGACCCTGTTATTGGAGCGACGACGACGAGTGTCCCCATTTCCGATCCATTCGACCCATTCGTCCCGTCCAATCCATCCATTCCATCCAATCCATCCAATCCATCCAATCCATTTCAGCGCGGCGGTGCGTTCCCTGTCCGTTCGGCTTGTTCCCGTTTTTAGTGGGCGGTGTGTGTGTTGTACCCGCGTGCGTCTACGTGCCAGCAATCAATCAATCTGTCTCGACGTGCATTCTCGCATCTGCATTCCAGTCTGAAAGCGACCGTTGGGAAGACGAAACAAGACAGCAAGACAGGAAGTCCACGGCAGATTCAAACGCTGGGCGATAGCTCGAAAAAAAACGGCGGCCATACCCGACAAGCGGTGACAACGGCTGCGATATTTCGACATCCTATTCCGAGACCTTCACGCTCCTCTAACGCTTCCTTCTCCATCTTCCCCATCTCTTTCTCCTTCCTAGACATCGATCGCAATTGATCCCACATCGCCCATCCTTGCAATGTCATCTGATACAGAGCCTGTCCATCAGGCAGGCCTTGCGGCTGTCGACATGGATATTGTCCACGACGGCGACACCAGCAACGTGCCCCAGAGCTCCATCGAGGTGCCGTCGACACCATTGGGTGCCGAGGCGATGATTCCCGCGTCGCAGGAGACGATTCTGTCAACCGAGGTGCCTGGGTCGCCCATGGACGCCGACTCGTTTCACGCGGGGCTCACCAACGACGACGATGACAACGACGACAACGACGACGACGATGACCTCGACCGACGCGACCTGACACGCGTCGTGCCGTCGTCCATGACACCACCACCCACATCACAGTTGCCGCCAAAACAACAGACTCTGCCATCCTCGTCATCGGCAGCGGCGGCAGCTGCGTCACACACGACGCCATCAAACAACCACACGGTGCACACGTCGGCGTCGCAGCGGTCGGCCATTCTGTCGCCACCGGGCACGGGTCTGACGGCGACCGTGGCCCAGGCACGACGCGATGCGGCAGTAGCAGCGGCAGCAGACGCATCGTCGTCGACGACGGGCATGCAGCAGCGGTCGTACGTCAACAACAACAACCAGCACAAGTACCACCACCACCATCACCACGCGTCGGCATCGACAGGGTCGCCGGTGCTGTCCGAGTTCATCCCGCCGTCGCCGGCCCAGATTGCCGATGCGACGCCCGACGAGCTGCGCACAATGCTGCAGGCCAGCCTGGCGGAGCACACGCGGCTCAAGATGGAGACGGCACACCACAAGCTGCAGTACAAGCTGCTGACGATGCAGGCCGACGAGGACGCTAAGCGCGCCGCCGTCGAGCACGAGATGACGCGGCGCGAGGTGGAGGCGCTGCGGCTGGCAGAGAGTGCGCGGCAGGCACGGCGGGACCTGAGCAGCAGCAACGCGACGGAAATGTCGCAGGCCAAGTACCGGCAGCTCAAGGTGTGGTACGACGACGTGGCCGACGAGAACGACAGCCTGCAGAAGCGCGTCAAGCTGGCCAAGAAGGTGATTCAGCAAAAGGAGGACGAGGTGGCGGTGCTCAACGAGGAAAAGGATTTGCTGCTCAACCGGCTGCGCGAGAACCGCGAGCATTTCCACCTGCTCTGCAGCCCCGGCGGTCTGTTCCACGGCGCCATGACGCCCAAGGCCCAGGGGTCGCCGGCGGCCCAGCTGCGCGCAACGCCGTACCAGACGCCGAAGCGCGGCAGCATAGCCGGTCGGGGAGCTGGTAGTGGTGTTGGTGCCGGAACTGGTGGTGCCGGTGGTGCCGGTGCGGCAGACTATGCGGCAGCGGCCCCTGCTGCTTCGCACCGTGGTGGCGAGCCGTTTGCGGCACTGCTGCAGGCTTTGGACCAGGAGAACAACAGCGCCCCCAACACACCTCTGGTCGGCCACCGCCCACCGCCGCGGCATCTGCAAAAGCACACGCGCAACGTGCAGTCCATGTCATCACTTCCGACAACGCCGGCGACACGGCCGCAGTACAACGCCCTGCTGCCGTCGATTGACCTCGTGCCGCACACGGAGCCGCCGCCGCGCTTTGGCGGACCGGCTGCTGCTTCTGCCTCTGCACACCATCACCACCACCACGGCCGTGGCCATGGGCACAGCCAGAGCATGAGCATGGGCATGGGCATGGGCATGGGCATGGGCATGGGCATGAACACAAACATGGGCCAGCCGGGGTCGTTTCTGACGAGCGCGAGCGGCCGGCTGTTCCCCGAGACGCCGACTCGCAGCAGCCGGCACCGTCTGCCCGGTCACGAGACCATCCGGGAGCACGTGGCGGCGCCGCCGACGATGACAATGGCAGTACCGGGACGTGCGGGCAGCCGCGAGAGCACCATTTCGATGGAGGACGGCAGTGCTGGCAGTGCGGGCGGTACCGAGACGGCCAGCAAGGGCACCAACGAGGACCTCGCGCGGCAGGCACTGGAGAGTGTTGCGCAGCGTGCGGCCGCACACCAGGCGGGGTCGTTCCCGTCATCGGCAGCGTCGTCGTCGTCGCGCCGGGCTTCCGACGAGCCGCTCTACGAGAGCCAGGCCAGCCAGGCCGCGTCGGCCCTGCTGCGACGCGATGCACGCCAGAGCTTTGAAGTGGCGACGGCCAACAGCGAGGCTGCCGGCAGTAACAAGCGGACGGGCTCGCTGCTGTCGGTCGGATCCGGTTCTGGTGTCGACAAGCGCAAGTTTAGCGGTGGTGGTCCAGTCGGCAGCCACGGCCACGGCCACGGCCACGGCCACGGCCACACGCAGTCAGTCGACGGCAGCATCTACTCCAACAGCCGCAATTATAGCCGCTACGGAATGACTGGCGACAACGACAGCCACGGTCAGCAGCAGCACCCACTGGCCAGCCCGACCAAAAAGGTGCGCGTTGTGCCCTCGCTGCGCGACGACGGCGACAGCTACCGGCACCACCACAGCTACCTGCAGCAGCAGCAGCGGCAGCAACAGCAACAACAGCAGCAACAACAGCAGCAACAACAACAGCAGCAGCAGCAACAGCAAAACGAGCGTGACCGTGTTGGTCTTGGCATCAGTTTTGACTGAGCGAGCTGGCTAGGTGGTTGCGGGGTTTCTGATGGTCTATCATTGGCGTGTTAAAATGCTGTCTGGGCGTGTTTGGTTGTCTTGAATGTTTTCGATGAAAGCGACTTTGTTTGTTTCTATGTTGTCTGTCGTCTTTTGGCTCTTTTTGGCTCTTTTTGGCTATTCTCGGTTTATGTGTGGTTATTTCTTGGTTTCTTTTTGGTTTCCTTGTTGGTTTCTATTTCTGGAATCTTTGTTTTTTGTTTCTGTTGTATTCTTTTCTGTTGTTTATTACTTTACTGCTCACGGCGAGTTAATCGGATCTGTACTTAAAAGGCTGGAAGTTTTCTGGTTTTAGCGAGAGTTATCAACGATACCTACTCAAGTTATCTGCCCCAATCTGCCCCAATCTGCCCCAATTCTGCCCTAATTCTACGTCGGCTAACTGCGTACTCGTACTCGACTCGTTCACGTCGGCAACTGACCCCCGGAAGCTCTGCCGTCTCCACACAATTCCCCCGCCTCCCGACGTTGTGCTGCTCTTCCCGATGCCACTACCCGGGCTGTGGGGACGGAATTGATGCATTAAAGTTGATGCTGACTTTAATAGTTAAATCTACAAGACCCGACGTCAGCCCGGCGCTCGGCTTATATGGCAAGGTGAGATGGAAGTTGCAGAACATTATTTCATTTTCTGCTGAACGTCAGTCTCTTATTCTTCCAACTCTTACAGCAACTCACAGCATCTCATACAGAGGTTGAATCTGTGCAACGACGCTGCATCACTGCTCATGCTTAGTCATCGCTTCGCTTGACAACTGCCGACGACACTCCATCTTCAAACTTATATTCAAAAGTTAGTGACAACAAAATGGCATCCATCCGTGGCGTTGCCGCTCTGCTGGCCAAGGCCCCGACCGACACGGTCATCCTGTCGGCCGTGCGCACGCCCGTGTGCCGCGCGACCCGCGGCAACCTCAAGGACGCCTACCCGGAGGAGCTGCTGGCGACGGTGCTGGCGGCCACGAAAAACAATGCAGCGAGTATTGGCCTGGACGACAAGCGCATCCAAGAGGTGGCCGTCGGCGTCGTGCTGTCGGAGCTCGGCGGGTCCAAGGCGGCCCGCACGGCCCTCAACCACGTCGGCTACGACACGTCGGCCACGACGCTGTACACGGTGAACCGCGCGTGCGCGTCGTCGCTGCAGGCACTCTCCAACATTGCCAACCAGATTCGCTGTGGGGATATCGCGGTGGGCATCGCCGCGGGCATGGAGAGCATGACGCGCAACTACGGGTCGCGCGCGATCCCCCAAGACCTGTGGCCGACCTTGCGCGATTCGCCCGTGCAAGACGCACGCGACTGCATCATGCCCATGGGCACGACGAGCGAGAATGTCGCGCGCCGCTACGGCATCCACCGCGCCGACCAGGACACCATGGCCCTCGCGTCGCACCGCCGTGCTGCGCGGGCCACCGCCGCGGGTGCATTTTTGAAGAGCGGCGAGATGGTGCCCGTGACGACACGCTACCAGCCGCTGCCGCCCAAGGGGGCACCGGCCGATTTTCAGCTAGCCCCCGAAGAGACCATCACGGTGACGGCCGACGACGGCATCCGCGCAACGGTGACGGCCGAGGCGCTGGCCAAGCTGAAGCCCGCCTTTGCCGCCGACGGCACCAGCACGGCCGGCAACTCGTCGCAGGTCAGCGACGGCGCGGCGGCCGTGCTGCTGGCGCGCCGTGATGCTGTCGTCAGCCCAGCAACACCCGTGCTGGGCCGGTTTATTGGCGCCGTCACCGTCGGCTGCAAGCCCGACGAGATGGGCATTGGGCCGGCGCTGGCCATTCCGGCCCTTCTGGCGCGCTACGGACTCACAACGGCCGACGTCCACCGCTGGGAGATCAACGAGGCGTTTGCCTCGCAGTCCTTGTACTGCATGCGGCAGCTGGGCCTGGAGCAGGCGTGGGCCGACAGCGACGGCGACTACCGCGAGCCCGGTCGCGCACGGCCGCGGTCGCTCGTGAACCCCGATGGCGGCGCCATTGCGCTGGGCCACCCGCTGGGGGCAACGGGCGCGCGCATGGTGTCGACGCTGCTGCACGGGCTGCAGCGGGACGGCGGCGAGGTCGGGGTGGTGAGCATGTGCATTGGGACGGGGATGGGGATGGCGGCGCTGTTTGTGCGGGAGTAGTCTTTTCACGGGGGTATGTATTCAAGATGTGGAAGACGATGAAGATTACGAATGTGATGAGGACCAGAAGAGGTGTGAAAAATCTTGAATGCACTACGAAGAGGAGAAAAGAAGGAGTAAGAGGGCAATAAAGAAGACCCTCTCAAGGGACGGAGGAGACATTTTCCAAGGGCTATGGTGGTACTTACATTGTACGTCGTAGCTGTCGACCCGTAGTTAGGAGATGGCAGCGACATGGGAGACCTAGCAGATTCGTACTACATTGAATCAAAGACATGTCACTGTTTTCATCTTGGTAAAACTGCAATAGTGAAAAGATATATAGATTGTGCAACTTTGGCACCGCTACTCTGGCGACTTTGTAGTCTGCCGGAAGGTATAAGAATACAGGAATAAAAACAAACTTCAAGCAAGAATAAAAACAAACATCAAACAAAACCATCCACAAGATCCGTGAGATTCAAGTACACATCCAAAGACTTACATCAAGTCAGTCACCCCAGCAAGATTTAGGCGGACAAAAAACCAAACCAAAAGGCACAGTCCATCAAACCAAGCTCTGTGACCGGCCATGCGAGCAACATTGCCGGGTTGCTCGTTGTCCTCGTCTGCTTCAATGTCTTCCTCGTCGGCTTCCTCCTCGTCGGCTTCCTCCTCATCCGCGTCCTCATCGTCCGCGTCGTACCCATTGCCAATGTAAGCCGCGTCTGCCTCGTCGGCCAGCTCGCGGTACTCTGCATCAGCGTCGGCGTCGGCGTCGGCATACCCAAAACCGTGCACACCAACAAACAATGCCATGTCAGTGGCCATTTGTGCATCCTCGTCGCCGGCCTCGGTGGCGGCATGGTATTGTACTGCCCAGAGCTGGCGTTCCCGGTGAAACCGCCGCGTGCTGTCAACCATTTGGGTCCAGACGTCATCTGTGTTGCTAGGCATGTCCGTGTCCCATGGGTTGGAGTCAAGGGAGTCGTCAGAGGAGTCAGAGCCAGAGGAGTCGTCAGAGTTGTCGTCGTCCGAGGCGTCAGGATCGCCGGGGTCAAAGTCGTCCGACTCATCAGATTGGTCAGACTCAGACTCGTCAGACTCGTCGCTGTAGCCACCGTAGCCACCGTAGCCACCGTAGCCTTCATAGCCTCCAATGCCAGAGTCGTCGGGGTTCAAGTCGCCAAAGTCATCACCAGTGCCATCACCAGGGCCACCACCAGCACCGTCTCCCGCGTCCCCAAACTCTGCCCAGCCGTCGTCATCCCCCCGCACAGCAATGTCATGCCTCTAGGACGACAGGTGCTTCGTGAGCTCGTGGAACCGCGCCGTGTCGGCCACCATGCGCGCCCAGTATGCGTCCGCGTCGGCCACCTCGCCCGTCGCGTCGGCCCAGGCGGGCACCGCGTTCGGGTCCGTGTTGTCGTCGAGGCTGCTGTCTGGACTGGACGCATGCCCGCTGGCAGCGGCGGCGGCAGCAGAGTCAAACAGATCATCATCACTGTTGTCCCAATCGCTGTCCGTGGTGGTGGTGTCCATGGCGTCGTCGGTGAGATAGTCGTTGTCGTTGTTGGCAGCGTCGGCGGCGGGAGCTTGGGCAAAAAAGTCGTCACGCGGGCCAGGAGGGCCGGCAGCAGCGCCAAAGGTCTCCTCGTTGTGCTCATCGCCAGGCTCGTAGCTGTGAGGGCCAAAGGTCTGCTCGTCGACATTGCCCAAAACATGACCGTCGTTGTTGTTGGTGTCAGCGGGAGCGTCGGAGAAAAAGTCGTTGCGCGGGCCAGGAGGGCCAGCAGAATCGCCAAACGTCTCCTCGTTGTGTTCAACCCCCGGCTCATAACTATGAGCTCCAGGCATGACTAGGTTCTCAACGATGCCAGCCTCACCATCGTCAGACTCTTCATCGCCAGACTCTTCATGGCTGTGGCTCTCAGCGGCAGAGTGCGGGACAACGGCGAGGTGGCAGTGGATAGCTGCATCAGAGGGGATCTTGTTATCCGCATTGTCCGCACCGCTCGGCATAGGCCGCCGTCCCAACGGGGAGTCCACCGCGACGTTGAACGTCTCGTCGTTGTATCTGTCGGCCGGCTCGGGCGTGTGGGCTCCAGCAATAAAGAGAGGCTCAGGAGCAGGAGCAGCAGCCGAGGCAGTAGCGGAAGCGGGAGCAGCAGCCGAGGCAGGAGCGGAAGCGGGAGCAGCAGCTGTGACAGGGACAGGAGCAGGGACAGGAGCAGGGACAGGAGCATGGACGGAGGCAGGCTCAGGAGTAGCAGTGGCGGCAACCGGCTCGGCGGTCACCCGCTCGACCTGGCGCCGTGCCAAGGGGGGGGTCACCGCGACGTTGAACGTCTCGTCATTGTATCTGTCGGCCGGCTCGGGCGTGTGGGCTCCAGCGATAAAGAGAGGTGCAGGAGCAGCAGTTGGGACAGGGACAGGTGCAGGAGCTGGGGCAGGTGCAGGAGCTGGCACAGGAGCAGCAGCTGGGGTAGGAGCAGCTGTGACAGGTGCAGGAGCGTTGACGGGGGCAGGCACAGGAGCTTGGACAGGAACTGCAGCGGCGGCACCCTGCTCGGCGGCCACCTGCTCCTCGGCCTCTTGCCGCTGGGCCAGTTCGCGCATAAACCGGCTGCGGCGGCGGCACCACGCAGCCTCGTACATCCGCGCAAAGTGCGCGCCGTAGGCCTCTTGTTCTTGTTGATGGACGCGCCAGTTCAAGCCCAAGCCCGAGCCCGAGCCCAAGCCCGAGCCCGAGCCCGAGGCGGAGAATCTGGGAGTGGGTATGGCGATAGGGCGGACCGACGGGTGGCAGTGGCGCGAGGCGTCAAAGGCGGCGTTGGTAGTAGCGCCGGCCGCTTCGGTGTCGGCCGCCCAGCGGATGGCGCGTCTGCGTCTTGTCAATGCCAGGGCCGCGGCGGTGTCCTGGCCCTCCTCTTGGTCGTCGTCGTCGTTGTCGTTGTCGTTGTCGTCGTTGTCGTCGTCGTCGTCGTCGTCGTCGTCGTCGTCGTCGTCGTCGTCGTCGTCACCGCTCTCAATGGCCTCTTCACTGTTGCGTTGATCGTTGCGGTGGCGGATGGCACGCTGCTTTCTCGCGGCCCTCTCATCAACAAGGCGGGCAATGCCGCTGATGGCCGGGTTGTGCGTCTGCGGCATACCCCGGGCGGGCGTCTGGTCCAGCCGGGGACGCTGCGGCGTAATACAGCTCAGGTCAAGAGGTGCCAGATACGGCATTGTACACAGCTTCTTGTGGCGTGTTTTGCTAAGTGGCTTGCTTGTAGTAAACAAAGAAGACTGCAAATGTATGTTGTTAAGTATGTGGTCTGGTCAGTGAATAAGAGGGAAGATATGCATACCTGAACAACAACAACAAGTTTGAGCGAACCCAGTAGATGGATGCTGGATGAACAAGTATGAGAGTGATCAAAATGCACAAACTCAAAACTTGTGTTCGTTAGCAACTTGATCTGTGGTGAGCAAGAG
Organism: Ophiostoma montium; assembly: GCA_029299015.1. NCBI lineage: Eukaryota > Fungi > Ascomycota > Sordariomycetes > Ophiostomatales > Ophiostomataceae > Ophiostoma > Ophiostoma montium. The sequence goes on from JANSMC010000132.1 coordinate 51,986, forward strand.
GAAGATATGCATACATGAACAACTGCAAGGTCGAGTTCAGAGCGAGCCCAGTAGATGGATGTGGGATGAACAAGATATAAGATGGTGAGGGTGAGCACAATGCCCAAAGTCGTGGGGTTGATCAATCTTTAACTTTGCAGTAGCAGCAAACTGATAACGAAAGCGCAAAAGAAGGATGGGGAGGAAAAAGATGGGAGAGGGAGAAGAGCTGGGGAAGAGAAACTATATATAATCGAGCCAGAGGGCTGTGTTTTTTTTTTTTTTTCACAGAAACCTGCCACACGTACTTCGTCTCTCACTCGGGCTGAATCCAATAGTACTGAGCTATTTCTCACCTGGCGATGACATCAAAATTGACGGTTCCCCTCTTCTGGTCCCTCTTCTAGAGGCCTCGATCGTAGCTTGCCACTATTTACCGCCCAGCTGCGCCGCACTGCTTTGTTAAGATGCAAGGGCGCTCGACATACCGTCAACGTGCGAGCAATCTGAGAGTAAGCTGACGTGGTTTCCATCAGTTTATTGTTGTTGGTCGCCCACCCGCCCACCCCCCCTATGGCCACTCACTATAAACACTCACTGTATGCCCCGGGTGTGCACTCTATGTCTGCTACAGCGGTTGGTCTTTTATGACCCCTATGAGGTCATCGTCGCCTTTGTTGCGCCTTTTTGCAAGTCCTGACTTTGTCCTCACTTTTCTCTTACTTTGCGTGTGTGTTTTTGTTTTGTAATGTCGTGTGTATAGTCGACTCTGAATTTTTTTACGCGCTTTCTCGTTTCGCCCTTATTTCCGAAAGGCACAACTTTTCCTCTGGCCAATACTCACTCTCAGAGCATCCAATCTTGCTTATCCGACTTTTGAATACAATGTGGTTATTTTCCCATCGCGTTCTACCGCTGCTATCCTGCAATCCTGAAATGTTGACGCCCTCGCCCCAAACTAGTGATGCCCGGCGACATGTCGTCTAAGTTCTGCATCTTCCTGTTTAGGACTAGCACCACGTTGCCTAGTTGCCTACAGTTGCAGTCACCAGTGCCTACTCGTAGCCAACGTATTTTCAGTTCATATGTGCACTTTACAGCAAAATGAAAACCAGATAAAAAAAGTTGCCAGTGCAAAGGAATACAGGACTGCAAAAACAAAAGCGAGTAGCTGCAGGGATTTTGGCGGTCAAATGCGTAGCGTCCAGCTCAGCCTGCTCAGGAGCAATTACGAATTACTGATTCGGTGGGGTTGCCATGTGTACACATAGGGCGAGTGTGAATAGCCAGACAGTAAGGCAAAAAAACTAAAAACACATTTCTAAAATAAATAAAAACGTACCGTAAAGCACCCATTATTCAGACAAAAAAAAACAAGATTTTGATTACATCTTCTTTATCGTTGTACTAATGGACAGTAAACAAAGTACATACTCCTTAAAGGCCAACTGTATGCCAACTGTATGTAGTGTTCTTGAATTGACGTGTGCTTTTTAGTCTTGCGCCATCCCTATGACCGCGAGAATGGGACCCTTTTTCTTTCTCTTTTGATAAAGTCTTTGTATTTCAATAATTTACAAAACCAGAAACAGGGTTTGGATTACGAATAGAGAACGCTATCCGTTAAACCATTTTACTAGTTGTGGGCTACTGATGAATACGGAAAGAAAGATATCAAACTTGCCGTAGCTATCATCGTTTTGGCAATATTCCAACGTAACTCTTTGTAAGAGAATCAACATACTTGATACATTACAAAGTCATATGGTGGCTGCATCGCCCTTCCAAAACTGATGCCTCACCCGGTCCTCCTGCCTGATATCCGGGGCAGCAGCTCACTTGCAGGCTGGCTCCGTCATGATCAAGCCATCCAGGCCGCAGACAGACCAAGCCATATCATGGGCTACGCATGGGCACATAGGCTACGCGTACTCGCACATGTCCCATCGCGGGGCCCCGTGCCGTGGACGACGCTTCAAATGGTTTTTTTTTCTGCGGGGGGGGCAAACAATGCAAAAGAAAAACACAGCCCCCCCCCCCCAAAACAAATAAATAAAACAAATAAATAAAACAAATAAAAACAATACGTACATCAGCGGGCATTGCTGGTCGTCACCGACCCGGCTACTACGACCCAGCTACCAATCCGCCGATTACTGGTTTAACGAGGGGAGAGCGGACGGGATTACGTGCTTACGTACTTTCCATTGTCTGTGGCCGTACGTGAAAGAAGTTGGTATTGAGGTGCTGTATGAGGCATTTTTAGCCGGACAACCGGACAAAACGGAGAGCTTACTCTCGTGTTCAGAAAAGATGGGAGTGTTCTGCGGCCAGTCCCTATTCTACTCGTGCTTTCTCGCCCGCGGGATATCTCATCTGAGAAGCACAGAGGATGCCATGCTATGCGCTGGTCGAGCCCAGGCCCAAGCCTGCTCGCGTAGTGGGGGTTTCTGGATGCCTGGCTATTCTATTATTTGCCTAGCGTGCGGACAGCAACGGGAGATGCGCGTCTTGACAATACTGATAGTACTACAGGGACCAGACTTCAAACGCTGGCTTAAGGAAACTCATCTGCCCCCTCCCTCATTCAGGGTGTAATCGTTCGTTTCGTGCCTCCAGATGAGCTCACTCAGGTTGGGCCACGTCGTACAGTATCTGCGTTTATTATTCATTTTTGGTGTCTGAGAAGGAGGCCAACCTGCTGCTGAGCAGGAAGCCCTTGTTAAGACTTTGGTACCGCCAACGCGTACCCAGAGAGAATCAAATATCGCTAATCGTGTGCCGTAAGGAGGCAAAAGTGAGAAGAACAGAAAAAGACAGAAAAAGGCAGAACAAAGGCAGAAATAAGGCAGAAATAAGGCAGAAATACAAGTGAGTAAGACAAAAGACAACAAAGAATAAAGACAGAAGAGAAGAAAAAAGAAGCAAGAAGAAGCAATAATCAAATCACAAAAAATACAAGAAGTCAAAGAAATCAGTCCGGCCCATCGTCCATGTCCTCATCGCCCCGCCGGTTGGCCTCGCGCCACGCCCCCATCTCGGCCAGCGGCACACGCCCACGCAGCCACCGCAACGTGGCCTCGGTGCCCCGCTCCACCACATTGTACCGCGGCACGCGGAACCGGTTGCCCAGCACCTCGAACCGCTGCAAGCCGCCGTCGCCGCCCAGCAGACCCAGCCGCGGGTTGAGGTGGTCAATATCGTTGTTGCTGACGTCCACCACGCGCATGCCCTTGATGCTGTCCGGGTCCAGGTCCGACAAGTGGTTGTTGCCCGCCAGCAGCACCGTCAGGTCGGGAAACGCATCGCGCAGCTGCGTGTCGGCCGGCAGCGACGAGATGCGGTTCATGCTGACGTCGAGCTTCTGCAGCGACGGCGCCCGCACATGCCGCACCAGGGGACCCAGGCTCGTAATGTGATTGGACGCCAGGTTCAGCTCCTTGAGTGCCGGCAGATCAAGACCGTCGCTCGCCGACACGTCGCCCAGGTAGTCCTCGCCCTTGAGCTGGTTCTTGGCCAGCGACAGTGACGTCAGCGTCGTTGCAAAGAAGGACAGCGCGTCTGGGATCGCCGTGAACAGGTTCTTATGCAGCCGGATCTCGCACACCGTGTGCTCTTGTGCCACGCGCGACGAGATCACCGGGTGCAGCGAAGACGACTCCGTCTCGCTGCGGTCCAGGATCCCGCCCGCCTTGACCGGCCACGTCTGGTTCGACAGCGTCTGCGCCCGTGACCGTGCCGGCGAGTGTGGTGCCGACGTCGGCGGTGTGGCAAAGTCGTCCTCGGACTCGGAGCCCCGGCCGGTAGCAGATGCACTACTAAGCTTTCTGCTGCGTTGCCGGCCGTGGGCCCCTCCGCCCGTCGTCGACGTCAGCTCCGACACCGCGTCGCGCAGCTCGTCCTTGATTTCTGTTGGCACCTGGTCGTCGTCGTTGTTGTCGTCATCGACCTCCTCCACCTCGGGCGGCAGCCGTGCCGCCAGCGCCTCCTTGATCTCGTCCGTGTCGGCCGTGCAAAACTTCTTGTCACGCAGCGGGTTGCCACTGAGACGCAGCATCGCCAGCTTCTCCATGCGGCCAATCTCCGACGGCACCACGCGGATGTCGTTGCTGGAAAAGTCGGCATGCCGCAGGCTGCGCAGGCCCGCGAACCCCTCGGGGATGCTGCTGATGCTGTTCTCCTCGCAGATGATCGTCAGCAGCGTTGTCCAGTTGGTTATGTCCGGCAGCGATTGCAGCCGGTTCATCGACACCAGCAGCTGCTGGATCGCCGGCAGGGCCAGCGGCTCCGTGCGCGTCGGCGACACAATGTGTGCAATCTGGTTCGACGTCACATCCAATATCTGCAGGCTCGGCAGCGTAGCCACGGCGTCTTCCACCAAAACACCGCTCAGCCGATTCTTGCGTACGTGCAGCTCCGTCAGCGGCAACTTGGCCAGCGGCTCAAACACGAGACTCTCAAAGTTGTTTTCGCTAATGTTGAGAATCCGCAGCTTCGACATGTTGCTCAGCGTCAGCGGCAGCGCCGAGATGTTGTTGCCGTGCAGGTCCGCCATCTCCAGGTTCTCCAGCTTCGCAAAACACGGGTCCAGCGGGCCGTAAAACAGGTTGCCCCCGAGCTTGAGGTCGCGAAGAGACGTGATCTGCGAGATGACCTCGAGCGCATTGTTTGTGATGCGGTTTTGTGACTAGTCGTTAGCAGGAGTTGAGCAGGAGTAGTTAGTGGTGTGAGACCTACCAGGTTGAGCGACGTTAGGACCTGCAGTCTCCGCAGACCCATCGGCAGGCTGATCAGCATGTTGCCGTGCAGGTCCAGCGTCTCCAGGCCGCCAAAGATGTTGCCCTTGCCGTCCTCCTGCTCTGCCAGCTCCTCCATGCTGAGGTCGGGAAAGACCGACTCGTCAATCATCTCAATCTCATTGTCCGCCGCCACAAACCGCGTCAGGTCCACCGTCTCCGCCCACGACCCGTCAAACGTCCCCATGGCTTCGGCGTCGTACATGTTCATCACCTCGGCCGGGAACTCGCGCAGGCCCAACGCCGCAATGTTCAGCCGCCCGCTGGTGCGTGCAGCTGCCACGCGGGCCTGGATGACCTTGGTCTGGTTCTGGTCGGTGCGGTTCTGGTTGAAGGGGTCGGGACTGAGCCCAAAGTCAAATGTCGTATCGGTCGGGATCACAGCCGCCTGGCCCAGGCTCGAGTCGTCGTTGCCAAACGACGTGATGAAAGCAGCAGGTTCTGTCGTCGGCTCGCCCTGCTCCGACACTGGGTCGTTGTTGGCTGCTCGCTGCGCGGCCTCACGCTTCGCCGCCTTTGCCTTTGCAATCTGGTCGCGCAGGGCCGCAGACGACTTTCTGCTGTTGCTCGACGGGCTGGCCACGGCAGAGTCGGCCGAGTTGATGCTCGTGGCCGCTGACGACGTAGACACATTAGACGCACTATTGTCCTCATACGAGACAGACGACGCCTGCGATGCCAGTGATCGATGCCGCGCTGCACCAGGTGCCGCCACCGGTGCCGCTGACGATACCGAAGCCGGGCTCTCGAGACCAGGACCGTTGGAGGAAGAGGCTGTTTTTCGCACCAGGCCGCTTATTGATGCACATGTTTTCAGCTGTCGTGGAGCTGTAGCTGCTGCCGGTTGCACTGTAGGCTGTGCTGTAGACTCAGCCGGCGCAGGCGAGCGGGCCGGGGCCAGCTTGTTCGGGCTGTTGGGCGTGCGTGCCCGCGGCTGTTGCAGCGCCGACAAGGACGCCTGGTGCCGCAAGCCCAGCCCACTATATCTCTGGCCGCTGGGCCCGATCGATGCGCGGCCACGCAACGTCCGCGTCGGCGTCGAAGCCGCTGCTGCCGCACCTGCCGCACCAGCCGCATCAGCAGGTGCCGTGCCTTCGTCGATTGGTAAAAAGCTCGACATGCCCCGCCGCGTCGGATCAAGGCCAGAGCTGGATGGCGGTCGGCTGCGCGGGCGTGACGACGATCGGATGGAGCTGTTGTCGGAAAAGCCAAGAGCTGATCCTGGCCGTGAGCTGGGCTGGCCCACGCGGCTCGTCGAACGACCTGTGCGGCTCTCTGGCCGCGAGTCCGGCGGGCTCGTTGCGCCCTCGGCCAGAGACAGTCGCGATCTCGAGGCCTTTGGGCGCAACGAGTTGATGGGGTGTGCACTGCCGCCCTCCTCACTGATCGAGTTGTACTCGTCGCGCGTCGGCGAAAACGTCTGGCTGGGCCGGCTCAGGTGCTGGGCCGACGCACGTCGCGACAGAGAACCGGGAACAGGCTTGGAAAGGACGTTGGAGTTTGGCGACGACAGTGGCGACGTGCCCAGACTCGCCCGCGACCGTGGCAATGTCTTTGCAAACTCGCCAGACACGGCGCGTGTGCGGGCCGACGGCTGCCGGTTTTTGGCGACGGTGATGTTGGCATTCGGCGTGGCGGGTGATGATGGCGAGCTAGTGCCGAGGCGGTCGCGCGAGGGGGTCGTGCGAAGCTTGGGCAGGCGCAGGTCGCCGCCCGAGAGGCTCTCGCGCGACGGCTTTGCGCGGAGGGGCACCGTGCGGCCGGTCGGCGCGGCAGCTGGTGATGTCGTCGAGTCATTGGCGGCACTCGTAGTGACAGAGGGGACGGGCAATCGCGTTGTTGGCCGAGGCAGGCCGCTGAGGCGCGGAATCTGTCGGCGGTCCTCCATTTCGGAGGGGGGCTGTCACGTTGACGTTGTATAAGGTCGTGGAGTAAATGTCGTGTGGTTGAAAAGCTCGCGATTAAGGCGCATGGAATGACAAGCAGCAAAGCCGGTACGCTACCCGCTATCCCTTCATTCTGAGCTTGATTGTGAGCTGGAAAAGTCGGTATGCAGAGATCAGAAACAAAAAAAATACAAAAGGTAGTGATGATGGAGATCGACAGGATATTCAGGGGTCCAGGCAGAAGGAATGTTTACACACAGTACGGAGTACGTACTCTGTGCTCGTACAGAAAGCTGAAGAAAGTAAAAAAAATGGGCTTTGTGACGAATGCGATCCAGACAATTCGGTAAGGGTGCGCCAGGGGAGATTGATTGGTGTGGGCTGCCAAATTTTGAGGCCAAAGTAACGGTATCACCAGATATGTTGTTCATGGGGTGGGATGGGGCAAGGCAAAATTAGGCCCGAACGAGCACAAATACGAGCCACACACCGCACAAGACGGCGGTCATACGGAAAGACGGACAGGACGGACAGGACGGACAGGACGCATGCGTCGCGCCTTCTCTTTTTTGACTCTCGGCAGGTGATGCGCCGCGAGACAGCTTGTCTCTCTTGCCTGGTCTGCACTGCATAGGGGAGGAGCGACCCAGTGCAAATTGTCAACAAACCAGGTCGCAGGGATCCCTGCTGCAATTGCACCCCAGACTCCACTGTGGGTACTACGTACGGAGGCTAGAGACGAGCAGAGATGGGCTCGGCAGCCACAGTGGTGGCTCCTATTGGTTCCAGCACGTGGCTGAAATTGCAGCGGCGGAGTCTTGGTGGGTTGGGAAACATGAGATGAGAATGAAGTACGAAGTACGGAGTACGAAGTACGATAGGAAGCGTGGTTGCCGTTTGCCAGTGTGATACGATGGCTCTTTCCTCGGGATGAGGCCACAGAAGAAAGGGCCGGAATACGAGTTAGGAAGCGTGGTTGCCGTTTGCGTGTTTGCCAGTGTGATACGATAGTGGCTCTTTCCTTGGGATGATACCACAGAAAGGGCAAGAGTACGAGTTGCAAAGGGTGGTTGCCGTTTGTGTGCTTGCCAGTGTGATATGACAGTGGCTCCTTCCTCGTGTGAATGCCACCACCGAAGAAAAGGCAAGAGGCAAAAATGGAGAGGAAAGAGCAAGCGGTAGATTGAAAAAGAGTACGAAATACTTGTACGGAGTACGATACTCGTATCGGCCTGAAAGAAGGAGCGGCAGCATCACACAGACTCGATAGTTTCAACTCATGCTGCACGACGGGAAGCAGGGATTCTCGGTCAGAGTCTGTGCAACAGTTTGGATGTTTGTCTAGATAATAAAAGAATAACTACTCAGTACTCGTTTGTACTCGTAGAAAACCAGAGTCAGTTTGAAGCAAATGTTTGCTTGTTATTTTTTTTGTTTGCTTTATTTTGATTTATTTTGATATTAGATAAATAAATTAATGACAAGAGGAGATTAGGCCAAGTCTGAGGTAAAAGGAAAACAAAACGTTGCAACATGCCCAAAACAACCCTTGCCGTCTATAAGACGCCGATGAAAATGCAAAAGAAAAAGAAAAGAGGTATTGAAACGCAAGATGAACACGAAACAACAGAAAAACAGAAACGGGTACAATCCAATGTGGTATCTTTTGTGATACACCGAGTTCGTCCCAGGTGTCGTGGTGGTAACTTTTAGAGTCGGAGGCAGACGTGACATGAAAAATGACGTCGTAAGAATTAGAGCGATGAGGATGGTGGAGGTGATAGGTGAAAAGAGAGGTAGAGCGAGAGACGTGAGTGGAGACGTGAGTAGAGGCGGGAATAGAGGCGGGAATCAGAGGTGATCAGAGATCAGATTTTTTTTTTGATTTAGTGAGCAGCGGGAGCCTTCTCGGGGTCGGACTCGCTGCCAGCAGCAGGCGTGGCGGCCTCGTCGTCGTCACCGCCGTAGGCGTACTTGGACCGCTTGCGGATGACGGCACCGTACTTCCAGAACAAAAAGGGGATCGCACAGCATGCCAAGCTGAGGAAGGCCAGCAGCGACGAGGCCCACTGGTCGCCGAGGCGGTGGTACATCTGCTCGGTGAACAGGACACAGGCGGCACCCCAAAAGGAGCGCAGGCAGGTCTTGGCCGCGAGGGCGGATGCGGCCTGGTGCTGGTACGAGTCGACCAGGTAGTTGTTGGCCGAGTTGTACAAAAAGATAAAACCGAAGCCGACGGGGAAGCCGCCCATGGCCGGGCCGGCCCAGGACAGATCAGAGTACGAGGTCCAGGCAAAGATGAACAGGCCAATGGGGATGAACCAGCAGCTGAACATCATGGGGATCAGACGGACCTCGGCGGGCGGGTTGCCGTTGTACTTGCGTACCTGCTGCATGTAGTTGACGTTGATGAGCGGCGACAGGGCAGCCGACATCAGCACACCGACGGCGACGGGGATGAACATGAGACCCGTCTTGCCCGAGCTGTAGCCCTTGCCGCCCTGGTAGATGATGGGGAAGGCCACGAAGAACATGTACAGCAGACCGTACAGGACCGACATGTAGAGCGACAGCAAGAACACAATGAGCTCGCCAAAGAGCAGCTGCAGGGGGCGCAGCAGGAAAATTTTCATGCGCTCGCTCATGGGGCGCGTGTCCAGCTCCTGCTCCGTAACGTGGTCCTGCTGGCCCGTCGACTTGCGTAGGGCTGCGGCACGCTTCTTGAGGATGGCAGGCGCGTACGTCTCGGGGACGGTGAAGGAGATCATGACCCAGACAACGCCCGAAAGGATCAGCTGGATCCAGTAAAGCCAGCGCCAGCCCTTGGCGTCCGACAAGTAGCCACCGACCAGGGGACCAATGGCAGGGCCCAGGAAGGGCGCGGCCGAAAAGGTAGCCATGGGCACACCACGCTCCTCGTTGCGCCACATGTCGGCCAGGGTGCCGCCGACGAGCGTCATCGGGGCGGAAAAGGCAATGCCGTCGATGAACCGGCAGACCAGCAGCGTCTGGATGTTCTTGGCCACGGCCTCGGGAATGATAAAGATGACGGCAACCAGCAGCGTCGAGGCGTAGATGATGCGACGGCCGTAGATTTCAGACAGGGGAGCAAAGGCCAGGGGGCCGATACCGAAGCCCATGACGAAAAAGGTAATGGACAGGAGCACGACCTCTTCCGACTTGTGGAACTCCTTCTCGACGCCAATCAGATCGGCCGTGACCACACTGGAGCACAGCGCGACGACGAAGCACGTGAATGCGACCACCAGCGTAATGTACCACTTCTTGGCCTTGCTCCAGTTCTTGGGGTTGCCCGGGTCGTTGGGCTCAAAGGTGACCAGGCGGTAGCGCGGCGCCGGCTCGCCCTGGCGCGTGGGCTGGCGGCTCATGGCAGCCACCGCGGGCGGCTCAATGGGGCCAGGAATCTCACCACCGGGCACCTCGCGCGTGAACTCGTCCATGTTGGCATTGGCACTCAGCGTGCGGTAGGGCAGGTTGACGTCGAGCTCCGGGTCGCGGTGCGTGGCCTTTTCCAGGCCGGCCAGCGGCGCATGGGGCTTGCTGCTGCTGCTGCTGGCTGCCGTGCTGCTGGCACTGCTGCGGCGACGGCCATCGTGATGGAATTGCCGGTGCGAGGCATGAGGCACGGTCGTATTGGCGTGCACAATGGGGGCAGTGTAAGCCGCCCCCTCTTCAGGCTGTGAAAACATTGTTTTCGATGTGTGGGTGTGTATTATCGATGGGGTGTATATTAGATGGGTGTGTGTGTGTGAAATGTGATATTAAAAAAGGAGTAGTAGTAGATGATGGCTCAAAGGCCCGAGAGGTAGATCGGAGGAAGATGTTGATGATGATGAGGAGAACAGGAAAAGACAAACCCGGAGAACGGGACCGGGCCCGGCTTCTTATATAGCCTTCGGGACCTCATACGACAAGAGCACCCATCGTCTTCTCTACCAGTCCATCGCGCCCCAACGGGCGTTGCTGTCGTTCGGCTGCCACTCGGTAAAGTCGCGTGTGTTTTGGGGGGGAGGAGGGCTACGTCACTAGGCCCGCTGGCGGGCATCGAGAAGGAAGGAAGCTGTCGA
>JANSMC010000133.1:0-61408 GCA_029299015.1 Ophiostoma montium
TTTGCTCTGTTACGCTAACCAAATCTGGCCACTGTGGAACTGGTGTTGACTTCGCTGATTCTGGCAGGGAGCCCCCGACATAGCCCCTGTACCTCGTATCACTCGTACCTACCCTATGTGTCGTTCGTGCTCGTAGTGTACGGAGTACTTTGTATGCCTCTCCCTCGCTCCTACCATAATACGAGTACGGAGTACTCGTAGTCTTTTTTTTTTTTTTTTTTTTTTTTTTCTATTTGCGCCTTCTTTTCCATATCTCCGTGCTCCGTATTCACAGGATTGTCCACCTCCCCACGCGCAAGGAAACAGCGATCAACCCCAATACGCTAGGGTCTACTAGTTGACCCTCTGTGGTTTAGCCGTTCCTTCTTTCGCTGCCCGAGTCTCCTCTCTTCGTTGCTTTGCCCTGTTCCATCTATTCCTTTCCTGTGCTGTCTCCTGTCTTCCTTTGCGTCCTTTCCCTTTCCAATCTCGACTGTTCCCTTCTCCCAATAACTCTTCAGCATCGACAGTCAGCCGCCTTCGTTTTGTTTCTCAAGTTTTTGCACGCACGCATATCACGAGCCTTTTTCTTCTTCTTTTATTTTTTATTTATTTCTTCGCTTGCTTCTTTTTCGTCCATATTTCTCACCGCACTTTACGACTGATCTCATCGACGACTGAACCGCCGACAACCGCAATCTACGAGTACAATCTCGACGTCAACCACTTTATCACTCCATCTCCCATCGGATTCAACGGCTTTACACCCACTATCCTACTCCCTTCGCTTGGCCACCAATTCAACTCAGCTGATGCTTGAGACCGGCTCTTCTCAGCAGCCCTTGTGTCGTGCATGATGACTGTGCAGCCTGCCCGCGGCGTTTGTCAGTTCTAAACAACCCCAAGTCCAGTCGAACGGCCTGGTTGGGAGAGACAAGTCGCCAGCAGCCCTTCCGAGCAGACTGGGCACTCCATCTCTCTTTCCCTCGTTCTCCGTCTACCACCGACGTTCATTCACATCAACCACCATGGCAACACCGCCGGCACGGCCGATGGCCATGGATCCTCCGCATATCACCGAGTTTGCCTCGAACCTGTACTTTACGAAACTCCAGCAACAACAGCAGCAACAGCAGCAACAGCAGCAGCGTGGACAGGCCTCGGGTTCAAGCAACGGCGCAAATGCCGCGACAATCTCATCCGTCACGGCTGCCGCAGCCACCACAGCCACCACACCTCCCAACGTCCCGCAGTCCTCGCCGTTCATCCTCCCGTTGCGAGACACAAAGGCCGTGCACGATCTTGAGGGAAAGGACAAGGAAACGCTTGCACCGCGCGTACGCCAAAAGAAGAACCGGTTCCATCTGAAAGGCCTCATCCATTCCAAGCAAGCGCAGCTGCCCTCACTTCCCGCGGCCGTACCACGACCTGTTTCCGTCGCCTGCGAGCCAGTCCATGCTATCCCAGAAGCTGTTGCTGTCGCTACACCGTACGTTGAAATCGCAGGCTTGCCTCGAACCGAGCCACATTACTGACAATCCCTTTGCAGATTACCATTTGGCGAGCGTTTCCTCAACCTCCCTGCCGAGCTGAAGATCCAAATCGTCCAATCCATGCCGCTGTCCGACATTCTAAGCCTCCGTCTGACCTCCAAGGCCATGCACGCCATGGTCACGTCGATCGAATCGCCCATTGTCCGGTATCACCTCGAGCACAACGTGCCGGCATATGCAAAGCGTCTGTATCCGCCACACAGCGCCGGCCTGGACTTGCGCTATCTTTGTGGCCTGTGGCACCGCCTCCACGTTGCTGCCAAGCTGTCGTCGTTCATCTGCCAGTGGGTGACAAAGGAAATCTTCTTGCGGACAACCGAACTTCAGCGGCTGGAGTTTGCCCCGCAGAGCGAGAGAATGCGCCGGCGACTGATTCCGCTGCTCTTTACCATCTTCCACTTTTTCGAGACATACCGTGCCCGTCATCTCCAGTACATTATCGACCACGACGGCAAGGGCCTGTCCCAAACACCATACACAATCAACCCGATCGAGGCCGAGATCATGAGCATGTACGACGACCGCACGCTTCTCCAGGTCCACCAAGTGTTTCCGCTGGTCGTGGCCTCCTTCTGCCGGCGTCTGCGTCCGCCCTCGTATGTCGGCCGTCTCGAGAAGTCGCTTAGGGGCTACATTAAGGACAAGCCGACCGACGAAGTGCATGTTGCCACGCTCTGCATCGGCGGTCTCCGCCAGGTCGAACGCTTCTGGGCGATCAAGGGATACAACGTCCGCCGGAGCGCTGTTGACGTCTGGTACAACTCGGTTACCCGGGAGCCCGCCGAGCCCGCCACGAAGAACCACCGCCGCGGCCTGATGGGCCTGGGCCGCAACAAGAAGTCCATGGCCGCCGCTTTCGAGGACAGTGCTAACAACACGTCTACGGCATCTGCGAGGGCCAGCGCGGACGGCACCCGCACGGAGCGGGGGTCAATGGGCGATGCGACGTGGGAGCGCTGCAACAACCTCATCTTCAACACCAGTCTTGCCGACGGCATGCCGATGAGCATGCCGTCGCGAGAACAGGCGCGGCTCTTGCTGTCTGACCTGCCGGTCCTGCAGAACCTGTGGCTCGTCACTGCCGAGGCTCTCATTCTCGAGCGGAGGATTGTCGAGAAGCAGACGGACATTCGGCGAAACGCCCAGGTGATGCTGGAGCTGATCCGCGAGGACGGCTTTGCCGAGGAAGACCAGTGGTGGTATGGCCAAGGATCGCACGATTCCCTGCGGCCAGCACTCGACTCCATCGAAGAAGACGTGTCCGAATTCGACTGAGCGTCCCGTCCTCACGCAAAACATCGCCGTCATCAGAACAACCTCTCTTTTATATACACACGATACACCAGCATATCCAGCATGTCTATTTTCCTAGCTTTGTCTACTAGCAGCATTTGACTCGTTTCTTTCTTGGCTCGGCACGAGTGGCTTTTTGGATTTAATGGTACTGTTCTTGTTTGTACCTTGATCCTGGCCGCTCTTTTGTCTTTTATTCAAATTCCTATTTGTATTTCATGGCGTTCACGTCGAGGCATGGCGTTTCGTTTGTCATCTTTATTCTTCCTTCTTTACTGTCATTAGGGCATAGATCTATACATCTACTCCTCTGGGGCCGCCAGAGGCACAGAGGTAGGGGAGACCAACGGGGTCAGGCGTTTGCTGCGGTCCTGCCGAGGACAGTTTATTGTTGATATAGTATTATTGGCCACATCATATGGAATCTGCCCGCACGTTTGTACGAGTACTCGTAGCCGTGCCTGATGAGTGTGCTGATGCTTTTGGTTGGAAACGCAGTGGTCATCATTACCTAAGCAACTCAATAAAAGAGAAAATATATGATATAAAAAAAAAGTCATAATGAATAGCAATGAATAGCCCGAAAAGGACAGCCCAGCAAGCCTTTTCCGTAAATGTATTGAATCATGACGCAGCAAGTAGCTCCCTTGTCGTGGCCCGTAAGTCATTAGATATTCGACGTTGATCGTCATGGCGAGGGGAGCGAGAGAAGCAAAAACGGCGATGCTAGCATCGCTTTCTCGCTGATGGAATCCCAAGCGCAGGCAACCTGCTCGGCCAAGCGCAAAGCAGAAAGAAACATGAAAAGGAACGCATCCCAATGACTGAGATATACTGAACCAAGGACAAAAAGGAGACAATAAGCCAAAACGAACATGCTAGTGAAGAATGGAGGAAAACGTGAATAAAAAAAAAGAAGAAGAAGAGAAGAGTAAAAAAGAAAAAAAAACTTTTTAATAGAGTCGTGAACTAAAACAGTCATCAGTCGATCCATCATCGGCGCGGCACGTAAAAGCGGTCCCGCATATTCGCACCCATACTGGCATCAAACGAGTTGATGGAGGGTGCTGGGCCGAAGCCGCCAGCGTTAGACGACGCTCTCGACACACCACCCCCCATGTACCCTGCTGGGAGACCGAGACCGCCATTGCCGTTAGCATTGGGATCCAGGCTGATGTTCTCAAAGAGGCTGGGCTCAAAAGCATGGAACCCCTGAATTCCCGGGGCGGTGCCGCCCACGCTTTGGGCATGGGACGCGCTGGGCGAATGCTGGGGACGTGACGTGCCAAACGACGGCGTCGCGTGGTGGCCCATGGAGTGCGACCCGGTGCCGGGAGGCCCGTACGCGGCCCCGAGCGGTGGCGAGCCTGCGGGGTTTTGGCGGCGAGCTTGGTCGTAGGCCGACGAGCCAAAGGTCATGGCCCCTGTGGACGGGTTTGTGCCGTACGCACGAGCCACGTTTCGGAGTCCGGTGGCATTTGGTGGCGCAAACTGCGGCGACCGGTGTGCGTTGCTCGGCGTCAGCAGCCCGGGCGAGCTTGAACCCATGTTTTGCGACGGATGCCGGGGCTGGGATGCAAAGGCTTGCTGCTGCTGCTGCTGCTGCTGTTGAGACGGATACGGTCCTTGCGGCTGGTACTGCGAGGCAAACTGCTGTTTCTGGTGTGCCTGCTGATCTTGCTGCTGTTGCTGCTGCTGCTGTTGCTGCTGTTGCTGCTGTTGTTGCTGCTGCTGCTGCTGCTGGTGTTGCTGTTGCTGCTGAGGCTGTGGCAGTGGCTGTCCAAATTGGCCATTGCTTCCTGTACGGTTTGGTGCGTAGAACGGCTGGGGTGTCCTGCTCGGGCGCGGGAGTTGCTGGCTTGTGAGGGAGCCCGTCGACAGGGAAGCCGTCATCTGCGTATGTGCACTGTGCTGCGAGGCTGCCGACGAGACAGAATGGCCGGATACCTGTGGGAGGGCGTTGGTCTGGTGGGGGGCCGGTCCCTGGCCGAGGTGTTGCTGTTGGTGTCTGCCGGTGCCGGCCAGGCCCTGCAGCCCATCGGCACTGTGGAAGGGCGGCGTGGATACCATTGTCTTTTGTGCCGAGAGAGGCTGCTGTTGTTGTGGCTGCTGTCGTTGTTGTGGCAGCTGTTGCCGCAAAGACGACATGGCCTGCTCGTGATCGTGCTGTTGTTGGTTCATCAGCGACGTGGGGGTACTCTGTCCCAGATGCGACGACAGCGTATCAAAAGTGAAATCGCTGCCATTGCCGGCACTGGTATCCAGCGACGGCATCATGTGGTCATCCGTCCCAATGGAGGGGCCGGCAGTGCCCAGCCCAGAGGTGGCGGCATCGGGGGACAGACTGTCGATGCTGTTTTGCACAGACACCCTGGCGTCGCCAATCTGCCTCTGCTTCTTAGTCGCTGGCGCAATGCCTGGCTGGAGGGCATCCGCCGGCGACCCTTGCCCTTGGTCGGCAGGGATCCCTTCTTGCTTTGCCGTCTTGGCCGGCCGCTTTCGCTTGTTGCCCGGCGTGGAAGAAGCGGCATCAGGCGATGGCCCCGGAAGTTGGGGTCCCGTAGCAGCCCCAGACGCATCAAAGGCAGCGTCCTGTCCCGCTGGCAGAGCCGCTGTCTCAGTCCGCTTTGACGTGGACCCTTTAGGCCTGCCGATGTTGGACTTTTTCGGGGCGCCTGTGTTTGGGACGGCGGGAGGAGGGATTGGAGTGACGCCGGCATTGCCAGCAGCATCGGGGTCCTTATTCGCCGAACCGTCCGCATCGACCGGCTTAGGTCGGTTCTTAGAGCCCTTGGGCCGGCCTCGTTTCTTTCCGTTTTCTGTCAGGTTCTGGGTAGGCTCAGCGCCAGCAGCACCGTTAATGCCGTCGTTTGCGCCAGAGGTGGGCGCTGACCGGGGAGCTGTGCCCGCCGCATGGCCCGCCGCATGGCCAGCCTCGGCATTTGATTGGAAGAATAAGCTGCCTCCATCCAGCATGTTGTCTTCGTCCACGTCCACCCAGCTGTCGTCGGCCGTGCCATCATGATTGAGCCCCCGCAGTCCGGGGGGCAGCTCTTTTGTCGCCTGGGCATCCCCTTCTCCGGCGGCGGCCTTGCGGGCTTTAAGAGGGCCCTTCTTGATGCCCTTGTCGCGGCGAACCTTGGTGGCTTTGCTTCCCTTGGGCCGGCCTCGCCGGCGCTTCTCGGTTGGTGCCGCGCCCGTTGCCGATTGCGCCGTCCCAGAGGCATCCCCCCTTGCCGCGTCGCCGGCACCTGCATTGGCGCCTTCGTCTCCTATAAGCGATGGCAAGCCAGACACATGCGACGGCTGCTGGGCCAGCTTGGAGAATGTGGTCTCGTTGAGAGGCATGGGAAAGATCTCGGCAAGCCAGCCGATAAACACACTCCCCGAACCATTGGCAAGCTCGCTCAAAGGAAACTCGCCGTCAGCGGGGGCGGACTCCGGGACACCGCCGCCAAAGAAGGCCAGCGCTTTGCAAATCGTGTCGACAACGGACAACGGCGGCAGGGTCCGAAACAGGGCAAGTAGGCGCGCCTGCTCTTCTTTGGTTTCTTGGGGGCTGAGGGGTTGTGTGCGCAGGACTGGCGAGGCCGTGTGGACGGCGGTTTGTGCGGCGGTTTGTTGTGGCGAGCCCTGGACAGCGGCCGATGCGTACGAGCCCCAGGTACTCGCGTCATTATCGGGCACACGAACAAAGCGCTTGCCGGCAGATGTGCCGTAGCTGCTCTGGTATGCCCGCAGGGCAGCTTGCTTGGCGCTTTCGCTGGCCCGCTTGGCGATTTCGTCGCGCTCGAGGTTCTGGTCGTGTTCGAGGTCCATCTGTATGACGCTGAAGCCGTGCAGTTCGTTTGTGCGGCCCTTGAGCTTCTTGGGCACCGGATCTCGAAGGGATACATCTCGGTAGTCGCCACCGGCAGGTGAACCATTGGACACACTGGACGGATGCAGCGTGGACGCACCGCCGCTTGCCGAGCCCGAAACCGCGTCCGAGTCGTGTGTGACGGCGGCGAGGGCAGACAGGGGAGGCAGTCCTATTGCCGGCTGGAAAGACGACATTGTCGCTTGGGCGCGTCGGGCGCCGGGTGTGCGTGCCCTTTTGGACGGTTGTTTCGGGTTTTTGGGATCGTGTGGTCGTGCGGCGTGCGGTTCCGTGAAATTCGCAGTCGATCTGATCGTCGGTAGCCGGTAGCGTTTCGCAGGGTAGCCAACAGGCGTAAATCCGATTGTCGCCTTTTGTACTCGTACGCGGTCGCGTGCAAGGGGGCCGGTCGTCGGTCCCTTTTCGATTGTCTATCAGACCCCAGCACTGGAGAGGATTAGGCAGAGCGCGAGGCCAACGCAGCCGCCAACGCGACGGCTACCAAACAGGTGATCCGTCAGATTTCGTAGGGCACTAGCATAGTAGCACGTCGAGGGCGAGAGAGCCGACCGCACAAGCGAGAGACAGTGTGGACGAGGTGGCTGTGTCGTGGGGAGGTAGCGACTTGATACGATGCAAGCCGGCAGATGTTGAAGAAATGAGTAATGTCGGTGGGAGAGGGCCAGGCGAGCCGAATACGCGTAAAGAGAGAGAGAGAGAGAGAGAGAGAAAAGAAGAAAGCGTACAAGACTGAAACTGCCGAGAAAAGGAGAGAGCGAGAGAGAGAGAGAGAGAAAGAGAGAGACGGAGAGACAGAGTAACAGAGAGGAGACAGAGAGCCAGAGAGCCAGAGACAGAGAGGAGGAGGTGTGTGCGACGGCAGCACAGCGATAGAGACGGGCGGTTACAGACAGCGCGAAAGACGTCGGCGGTACAGAGTGGCGAGAGCAACAAGGGAAAACGGCAGTGGTCGAGGCGGGCTGGCGGGTGGTAAGAGGGCGGGCGTTTGGCGAGCGGTGGCTGGCGACGCGGGAGATTGCACAGCCTTGGGCGACGAGCACACAAGAGGAGAGAGAGCAGCAGCAAGGGAGGGCAGGAAGAAGACAGACAGACACCAAACGAGGACCGGAGGACAGAAGGTGCTGCGCAACAATAACAAAATCCAAAGAGGAAGGCACGAGAAGGCGGTCACGGGACAGCTGAGATCGCTGGGTCGCAGTTTCTTCCTGGGGTTGTGCAGTGGGCGGGAAAGAAGAGAAAAGGGAAAAAGTGGAAAATAAAACTCAAAAACAAACTCGAAACCAAAAAAAGAGTAAAGGATATGGGAATTACGAGTAGAATGGGAGACGCGAAAAAAAAACCTGAGTAAAGGCAAATGAAAAAGAAAAAGAAAAAGAAAAAGGAAAAGAGGCGGCGGAAATGGGGGAAACGCGAGAATCAACCCGGCAAGAAGCCATCCCGGGCGTGTGACGGAAGGAGCGACCAGCCACCAGGATATGCTGAGATACAACGTCGACGCTGCCAGCACAGCAGCCAGCAAGCATCACCAGGCGAGGCGAGGCACGAACGAGCGCCGCTGCGGGAGCGCCGAGTTGACAAAGGGGAGCTGAGCACGAGTAGCGGTACAGGAGCGGTACCGTTTTCGGTGAGCTGTGCTGGCGCGCGGTACTTGGTGCAGGGGCGTAACGGTACGGGGCGCAGGTACCGTTATGCTTCTATCCGACAGAGCCGTCTGGTGCACAAGTACCGGGTACAAGTACCCTGAGTACCCTGGGCGCGGCTGCAGGGTTGCCTGCTACAAAAAACGGAGTACTCGTACTCCGTATCGTACTCGTAGACTCGTGCCTTGCCAGCTGCCAGCAACTGTCAATAGTAGCTACGAGTACGTACGATTGCCCGTACTGCACTACTCGTACAGCTATTGCGTACCGTTCCAACTGCTATCTATCGCTCCCCACTCGCCGAATTTCACGCATTCCGACCTGGACCATCTGCTTCGTCCACGACACAGCATTGCCACGGTCGACCTTGTACGCCCCATTGCGCTCTCTCCGTCAAGCGACCGCACTGAACCCGTTTTTTTATTCTGCGACTCGCTTGGCCCGTCGTCGTCGTCGTCGTCGTCGTCGTCGTCGTCGTCGTCGTTGTCGTCTCTTTCACCAAGCGCCGAGCTTCTCCCTTCTTGAATCCTCGCCGAGCTCCGTCATCAACAAAGCATCCCGCCTCTGCTCCCCGCCCGTCTCCCAACCGTCTCCCAACCGTCTCCCACCAGTCGTCCACCCCGTCTCCCACCATGGCTCCCCCTGCGTCGCAATACGCCGTGGTGTCGCTTCCGCTGCGCATCTTCGACGCTGGCGACCGCCAAGGCGCTGTGTCGTCGCTGCGGTCCACGATCGGCCCCGACAACGGCGTCATCCAGCCGTTCCCCGTACCCGAGTTCAAGATTGGCACGCTCGATGCCCTCGTGCAGCAGGCCGACGACCTGGCCAAGCTCGAAGCGGGCTGCGAAGGCGTCGTGTCGCGCGTGTCCGACTCGCTGCGCACCATTCTCGACAACGACGAGGAAAAGGTGGCACAGCAAAAGATTGTCAATGACAGTACGTACGCCCACTGTTCGACTCCTCGACCGCTCCATCGCCTCGCTGGCATGCCTACTGACGTGTGTTGCAGAGCCCACCGAACACTACCTGCAAAGCTTTGCATGGAACAAGGTGCGGTACCGGGTAGACCGTCCGCTGGGTGAGATTATCGACACACTTCAAAAGGTAGGACTTTGCTTTGGCATTGCTTTTGCATTGCTTTTGCATTGCTTTTCTTTGGCGACGCGCTGAACTAACAAAATGTAGGAGCTGGTCAACATCGACAACGACGTCAAGGCCAAGTTTAGCCAGCACAACACGGTCAAGTCCAACCTTGCGGCTCTGCAAAGAAAGCAAACGTATGTGTCCAGTCTCGCAGTGTCCCGTTTTTCGTATCCTGGTCCGTCCCCCGACTAACCGCGTGCAGGGGCAACCTCGCCACAAAATCACTGACGCCCATTGTCGACCCAAAGCTGCTCGTGCAGGACTCCGAGTACCTCGAGTCGCATCTGGTGGTGGTGCCGACGGGGTCAAAAAAGGAGTTCCTCAAGGAGTACGAGACGCTGGCGCCCATGGTGGTGCCGCGGTCGGCCATTGCGCTGGCCGAGGACGACGAGTTTGCGCTGTTTGCCGTGACGACGTTCAAGAAGCACAGCGCCGAGTTCCTACAAAAGTGCCGCGAGCAGAAGTGGACGCCGCGCCAGTACAAGTACGTCGAGGGCGGCAAGGAGGAGGAGCAGCGCGAGCTGGACCGCGTGGCGCGCGAGGAGAAGAAGGTCTGGGGCGAGGCGCTGTGGCTTGCGCGCACCAGCTGGAGCGAGGGCGTCATGATCTGGATGCACACGCTGACCCTGCGCGTGTTTGTCGAGACGGTGCTTCGCTACGGCTTGCCGCTGGAGTTTGTGAGCGTGTTGGTAAAGGTGAGTTTTTTTTTTTTTTTTTTTTTTTTTGTTCTTCTCTTTTCTCGATACATCTTTTCTTATCCCCCATCATCACTTGTCTCACTACTAACTTCCCAGTCCCCTCCCAAGACGTTCAAAAAGGTCAAGACTGCCCTCGACTCGGCCTACTCCTACCTCGGCGGAAACGCCTTTGGCAGAGACAAGAAAGGCAAAATCACAAAGGACGACGCCGCGTTGACCTCGGAGATAGCGGCAGCCGGCGTTGGCTTCGGCGAGGGCAACGAGTACATGGCGTATGTGTACTACGAGTTTGAGTTTCCCTGATGTCGTTGCATTTCCGTCTCGCTATATCTCGCGCATTTCCTACTCTTCTTCTGCGTCTGTTGCTTGGCCCGGCCGCGGCTCAAGCAAATGTCGGTACTCGTCCTCGTCAACTTGCATTAGATTTCACGCTCTCATCCCCTCGTGTGTGTGGAGAGACGCCCTGTCTGTCTTGTCTTTTTGTCTTATTTGTGCTTTGTCTGTCGTCATGTCATTGCCTTACTCTTGGCAAAAAGCATTTGGCTTCACTCATGTCATGCCTTGACGTAGTTCTTTTTTTTATTTCATAAGAAACCAATCCGTGCTCATTTCGCCAGCAGGTCCTTGCCCTGCAGGTAGGTCACAATCTGGGCAACGCACTCCTCGACCGTATTCTTGTCCGTGCGGATGGTGATCTCGGGCTGCTCGGGGGCCTCATAAGGGGCCGAGATGCCGGTAAACTCCTTGATCTCGCCGGCGCGGGCCTTCTTGTACAGGCCCTTGGGATCGCGCTGCTCGGCAACCTCAATGGGAATGTCGACGTAGACCTCGATGAACTCGAGCGCGTCGTCACCGTTCGGGGCGGCCTTGGTGTGCAGCTCGCGGGCCAGCTGGCGGTCGGCGCGGTACGGCGAGATAAACGACGTAATGGCCACCGTGGACGCGTCGGCAAACAGCTTGGCCACCTCGGCGATGCGGCGGATGTTCTCGTTGCGGTCCTTTTCCGAGAAGCCCAGGTCCTTGTTCAGGCCAAAGCGCACATTGTCGCCGTCCAGGCGGTAGGCAGCCACGCCCAGGTGCAGCAGGTGCTGCTCGAGCGCCGTGGCCACGGTCGACTTGCCCGATGCCGACAGGCCCGTGAACCAGATGGTGAAGCCCTTTTGGCCGCGCGCCTCGTTGCGCTCACGGCGCGTCAGGCCGTCGTGCCATGTGATGTTGCTGCGCGTCAAGGTTAGCCAGATTGATTGCATTGCTTGCTTGCTTGTTTGCTTTCTCGGCCTGTCGTGAGGCTACCTGGACGTCGTCGGCGGCCCCTTGCGGTCTCGTCTCCGGACCTCCGTCTCCGGGAGTGTACATACGTAGCCATTGTTCTAGTTGGGATGATCTCGAGGGGCGTCTTGCCTGCTTTTCGTGATGATGATTGAGCGTGCTGGCTTCTCTATCGAGTATACGACTATAAACCCATTTTTCCATCCAAACCATTTCAACGCCGGGCACGTCAATTGTGCTTTAGCGCTATTACGTGCGGGCTTGCCGGTTTAGTGGGTCTTGGCCGAAGCACGTCATGCCGGTCGGCACTAAGGAAATGGCCGACTGGGCGGACTTGGGCCGTTCCTTGCCGCTGATAGTTCCCTGTGGGGGGGTGTCGTGCAAGAGAATAAAGCTGGGTATGCCAGCCATTTGCTTGGGTTAAATTCGAATAAGAAGAAAATTGATACGCAGTATGACGTGTGAAGTAGGGGAAAAGCCTAGTTGCGAATACAACTTTGGCAAGCAAATCAGGAGAGTAGCTAATACAACAACACGGTGAGTCAGGATGTACATAGTCAAGGTCGGAACGTTTTGAAAGGTTATGAAAGTGAAGAAAGTAAAATCGGCTAGTATGGAAATAATAAGTATTATAGAGAAAAGGAAAAGAAAAGGAAAAAGAAAAGGGAAAGGAAAAAGAAAAGGAAAAGGAAAAGGAAAAGAAAAGGGAAAGGGAAAGAAAAGGAAAAAAGGACAAACAAACATTAGAAAATATAAAAAAAAAATGAAAGAAGAATATCAAAACTAAAACAAATTGAAAATCGAAAGGAAGAAGAAAATCGAACAACCAGGTAGGGGGGGACAGCTGAAAAGGAACATAAGCAACCCCGATCTAAAAAGCAAAACTACAAAGTGAATTAAAAGAAACGATCGATTATGAATACAGTCAAACTCAGAATAAAAATAATAATGAGACGACAAGTGCAAAAAGAGCCAACGTAGCACTGACATCAAACAGTATTTTCATCTGTTTATAAACATCGCCACAGAAGCCGTAATACTGTTGTCACTCAAGCACTCTTTACAATTCAACTTTAGATACTGCCAGCAATGAATTCTGTACACACGCAAGCCAAAGCGTCCAGCGCTTACACCATCAGCGTAAAGGCAATGCCCAGGCTGGCAATCGTCACAATGCTGCCCAGGCCGGGCCCAAGCATGATCTCAGCGCCGCTGACCGTGACCGTGGTGCCGGTCGCCGAGGCTGCGGACGAGGTTCCCGTGACGGTTGTGCCGGCATTCTTGCCCGTCTTGGTGCCGGTAGACGAGCCGGAGTCGGCCGTCTTGGTCGAATTGTGCTTTGAGCGCGTCGTGGTGGCTGCGGAGGCATCGGCTGATGCAGTGCCCTGGGCCGAGTCCGTGGCTGTGTGCTTCTTGGTCTTGGTCTTGGTCTCCATCGTCGACGCGTCAGTGGCAGTCGCTTCCGCCGTGGCGGCGGACACACCAGCCGATGCGGTGCCCAGAGCCGAGTCGGTGGCCGTGTGCTTCTTGGTCTTGGTCTTGGTCTTGGTCTCCAGTGACGACACGGCAGAGCTCGATTCCTAGGGGGGAAGGGGAGTTAGAGAGACAATCAAGCGAGCACGGGAGGATTGATGCGTACCTGTGCAACGGCAACAGCTGCCAGAGCGAGAACGGTCATGGAAGTGAACTTCATTTTGATGACGGTGAAGATGTGAGTGAGGTGGGTTGTTGGATGAATGATGCAGATGTAGATGGTTGATGAAGTTGAAGTGGACAATTGCCGAAGATGAAGAAGACGAAGAAGTAGTCAAAGTATATGATTGGCGAAGATGAAGATGACGATGAAGATGATGCTGATGCTGATGCTGAAGATGATGATGGAATGATGAATATAAAAACGTAGAGTCGACGACAGTCTTGGTATTTGTACTCGTCGCTGATGGCAGCATCACCATCTTCGAAGCATCTCGACCCTACATCGCGGCGTCACAACCGCCACACCCCTGAGCAGTCGACGGGCTATAATTAGCTTCTCTGGTGATATTGCGACAGCGGATGACTGCATTCTCGCCTTCTGGTATGATGTGCCCTGTCTCAAATCATGGACAAAACACCTCTTTTGCGCGTATCCCCGACCAGGTCAGGGAGAACAGCAGTTTGCACCCCATGGGAGACTGAACAACGTCATACTGAAACGATAATGGCGAGGGCCGACACAGGTGCCGTCGCGGCAGAGATGGGAATACACGGGAATTGGTCGAAACAGCTACGAGAACTCGTAGAATCGCAGCAAACGGCGCAAAACCGCTCCAAGAACATGCCATTGAGACACCGACCGCGGAATCTGACAAGACGGGGGAAGAACGGAGTGCAATGACGACGACGTGTTTCAAGCCCCTTCCGAGGGCCCTCTGCTGTTTTGGCACTGAAGAAACAAGAGGCTAAAACACAAGTGCCGGCCCCCGTACGAACGACCGAAAATAGAACCGCTGCTGAAACGAGATCTGAAGGGTGGGGATACTCGGCGATAAAGTATCGTACGGAATACTCCGTACGGAGTGCAAGGGCCCGGCCCGGCCAGCAGCCTTACTCAAAAGACGAGCTGGAGCAGGGACCGTGGAGAGCGGCACGCCAAAGACGACTCCAGGGCCTCGGCCATTGCTGCCAGAAACCGTCGCACGCGGGCCTCCTTCTCCTGCAGGGCCCCGGCATCGCCAGCCTGGGACCGCAGGCATATCTTCTCCAGGCTCGCCCCCTTGGCAAGCAGCCCCGTGATCTGGTTGGCTCTCTCCACCACCGACGAGACGACGCCGTTCATGGCGGCACAGCTGCAGCCAAAGCTCTCGGTGCTCCGGCCCTCCCGCAGCACATGCAGAAAGTTGACCTTGTCCTCTGGCCGCGATGCGTCCGAGTCGATGCTGACGCTCATGTGGCACAGGCCGAGGCCCGCGTGCTGCTCAAAGCGTCCGCCGTCAAAGATCTCGTGAAAGTGCGTGGCCGCCAACACCTTGGGCCCCTCGCCGCGGCCCAGGCCGACAAAGTGGCCGATGAGCGCCGCAAACAGCGCCGCCCCGTCTGCCGGCGCCGTCCCCTTGCCAAACTCATCCACCAGCACGAGGCTGCGCCGAGTTGCAAAGTTGATGGCAAAGGCAGCCTGTCGCAGGTCCACGCCAAAGGCGCTCTCGTCGCGCGACACGCTCTCGCACGTTGCAATCCGCGTCAGGATCTTGTCCGTGATCCCGATCGTGGCCGCCTCTGCCGGGACGTAGCTCCCAACCTGTGCGAGAAACAGAATCGTGGCCGCCTGCTTCAGGTAGACGCTCTTCCCCGAGTGGTTGGGCCCTGTCACCACAATGGCGCTCGGCCTGTCGTCGGTGTGGTCCTCGCCCTGCTGCCCACTGCCTGCTCCACCCGTGAGATAGCAGTTGTTGGGAACAAACTTGCCAGCGCCAACCTCTTGAAGCAAGTGGCGGCCTTGCTTGATGTGAAGCACGTTCCGCGACGTCATTCGAGGCCGGCTGAGACGGTACGTCTGCGCACCAGCGGCAAGGGCAAAAATGCTGTCAATGGCTCCGATGGCGTCGGATGCGCAGAGAAGCGCTTCTTCCTCCTCCAACACGGCGGATCCGAGCGAGTGGAGTATCTCAGCCTCGAGTTCTATGCAGTCAGCACAGAGCCAGGCAACCAACCTGTAGAGAGGATGCAAGTGGCTAGCCAAACCTACCGATGATCTGACCGGCGAGGTCGCCAAACTCTGCATCGACGCCGGCCACCTCTTCCGTCTTGTAGTAGACAAGGCCGTCCTCGTGCAGTGCTTCTTCCCAGGTTTCAAACCCGCAGACACCCGACTGGCTGTTCAGCCAGGCTTGCAGAGCCGCAGACGCAACCAGCAGATAGCCCATCTGGGGATGGAATATGCACCCGACAATGTCGTCCTGGGCGTCGGCTGCAAGTTGTGCTCGGTAGCCGTCGCAGAGGTCCCCAAGGCGAGCTTGAAGGTTGCCATAGTTGGCTTTTAGACTGTCGAGGTCACTGCTCACCCCGCTGGCAAGAATGCTGCGTCCGGATGCCCTGGACTCTTCAACATCGATATACCTAGCCAGAGTATCCGCAACACGCACAACAGCCTCGGAGTCTATCGTGTCCAGGGCCTATTCACAAGCTTGAGTCAGTTGATCGTCGCAACAGACTGTGGTTGTATACAAATACAAAACAAACCTTGATGATGGCATGGCAGTCGCCCTGGAGAGCTTCTACCCCAGCACTCTGAATACCAAGGACGCTGTGGCAGAAAACATGTAGATTCGACCAGGCACTTTGCTGGATGGTGGCAAACTTCCCCGGGAGAAGAAGGCCTCTCTTCAGCTGTAGCAGCAGGAGCCGCACGTTTCTGCATTTTTTTAGCGCCGCCCGAATCGCGGCAACGGGGGCCACGTTGGCCGGGTCCATGAGACAGGCCACGGCATCGTGGCGGGCGTTGATGACGCCGAGGTCGGTGCTCGGACGGACAAACATCTCCCTCAGCTTGGCTCGTCCCTGGGATGTATGTGCGAGACAGTTGAAGAGATCAAAGATGGACTTTTTGTCCTGCGGCGTTTGGGCGGCACCTCTCCCGAATCCTTGCCGGAGATCCGGATGGAAGATCTGCAGCGCGAGCAGCGTGTCGGCGGTAACAAACATGCAGTCTTTGTAGGTGACGGTTTGGACAGCCCTGATCTCGACGTCTTGAGCGTCTGTGGTCGCGCTCTTCTTACGCTCGAGCTCAAGCACCAGCGCGCCGACGCAGCCCAGCTATCAATTGCCTGTCAGCGTCTGTACCCCCCTTTTGCACAAACATCAAAGAAAACTCACCGTGACGCAGTTGTCGAGATTGATGCTCGTCCCCAGCTGCATGAGCTGGTTGCGTTCGTTGGTAATGGCCGGCTCCTCCTCCGGAAAATTGCCATGTATGACGTAGTTGTCGGCATCTTCCACAACAGTTGTAAAGTGGGCAGAACGCGGCTGCCAACCGCTCGAGTGTCCCAGGCGGGACAAGGCCTGTTTCCCTGCACCGGCACTAAAGTCGGACGAGACGACGGTGCGGAACTCAAAGCCGTGGCCGTGGCCGTCGCCATCATCCCCAGCACCGCCAGAGCCGAGCGCGCGAGACTGTCGATCAAGAAACTCAATCAAGTCCTCGCGCGCACGGCTCGGGGCGATAATGGATGAAGGCTGGGCCTGAAAGAGCAGCGACTCGACCAGTTCGAGCCCAGTGATGCGCGTGTCCTCCTGGAGGTAGAGGGTAAATGTGGCGGCAACATAGTATGCGCACCCGACCACGCCATTGGTCTTCATCTCCAGTGCCATGATCACCTCTCCAGCCTCCTCGGGAAACAAAGGATCTTCGTGCGGGTCATTGCCCGGGTCCGAGGCGATGCTTCCCGCACCAGCAAAGCTATC
The DNA here is from genome assembly GCA_029299015.1 of Ophiostoma montium. Lineage (NCBI taxonomy): Eukaryota > Fungi > Ascomycota > Sordariomycetes > Ophiostomatales > Ophiostomataceae > Ophiostoma > Ophiostoma montium. The sequence continues at coordinate 16,895 of JANSMC010000133.1, forward strand.
AATCGACGCGACGGAGCGGCTGCGGTTACCAATGCGTCTGCTCGTGTTCTTGGGGCCTCGAACTGGTCTTTCTTGTGTCGTGCCTATGGAGGAGCTTGAAACACCATGGTCTTGCACCGGCCGGGGCCGGTATGGATGGCGAGCAGCACGTCCCGTCCTAGACGGCGGCCAGCGGCCCTTCCTGTATGGGGCCATATGATCAATGAGCGTTGGATGAGCCTGGTAGTGTGTAAAAGCAGCGAGACCTGAGACACAGCTGTGCCTGGTGTCCTGCTTGCACTTTTCAACGCGTCTGCGACTTTGCTGCTGTTCCCCTTTTCAGCCTACAATCGAGGGGGTGTGTGATACCAAGGAAGGTGCGGTCGACGCATAGACTGGCTTCCTTCTGTATCAAGACGCAGTCACGCGCTGCAACACCGCGCATTCACGTGCTGCATCCATAATATTATGGAAGATACCTTGACTCGAGTGCGTCTATTCGGTTCCTCTAGACAACGCCTACCGCCTGGGCCACCCCTTCCCCCCTCCCCCCCCCCCTCCTCCCCTCCTTCCCATACGCAAATCGATGTTTGGGGCCATCCGCGGCAGTCTCCAACAGACGCACATATTTTCTGCTGCCGGCGCCGCCGCTACCGCCACCGACCGCCTGCCCCTTATTTGCTCTCGCCGCCCTCGCGTGCCCATGCGTCAAAGCTCTTTCTTTGCCGGCGGATGTCAACAAAGCCAGGCCTTGTCTCCAAGAACCGGAAAGGGTTGCCGATATAGTCCTTGCTGGGCTCGTCACCGGTGCCACGAGGCCCGTCCGTCCCTTCACGCTCGACCTTGCCAGCCCAGACACGCCACTGGATAGGCTTGAGCTGCTGTGTCCCTAGCACCAGACCCAGGCTGGTGATCAGTAGTGCTGCTATTGTCTCAATGGTGATATCGACGGGCAGGGCTGCAAGAGACGGCTGCGAGGTGGCCGAGGCGCGGAGCGCCTGAAAGCTCGAGAATTCTTGGGCGGAGTAGCAACTGTGCCATGCCACGGTTAGTATGACGTTGCCAAAACAACACCAAACATACGCAAGCATGTATGATGCAAGCAAGTAGCGTAGCGACCGACAGAGATAGAGGGCAACTAGCTTACGAGTGAGCCAACAACACCAGGCCAAGAGCCGTCGCAAGTTTTGAGATCCACGTCATCTTGGAGTGCGAGCGGTTTAAAAAAAAGTCGAATTCGTAGTACAGTCTGCTCACGTTTCCATGGGCTGTACGGGCTGGAGAGTGCTGCGTGGGAGGCCGGACAGGTTGGTGGTGGGTTCGCTCGATGCTGGTCAGACTTACGTGACTGTGGCCTATCGGAGTACTTTGTAGTACGTTGCATTTTAGGCGATTTAGTTGTCTCGGCGCCTTGGACTCTAGGGGGTTCTTACGAGTACGTACGGAGTACTCCGTACCAGTGAACCCAGAGAGCCTCACTGAATTCAGCCTAGTCAAAAAGATGGACCCACCATCTCAGGTTTGCATCTGTGCCTCAGGCTCAGTATCCACGAGGTTACAGAGAACAGTTGACCCATGATGAGTACTCGTACTCCGTAGGTCCTGCAAAAGCTGACCCGTGAATGGGTCATGATAAATAGGCCTTGATGTTTTCCCGTTCCGACGCCGTGCCTCGAGTACTCGTACCTACTAATATGTCGATAACGCGTCCCGTCGCGTTTATTTTTACGTTATTTCTCAATCTTTTCAACTTTTTTTCGCCTTTCTCTTTGTTTCAATCCAGTTGCTTCTATTTTATTATGAGTACTCTTTATTATTCTTACTCTAGGCACGGTTGACTAATTATCAAGACTGCCCGTTCTTGCTTAGTACTCCGTACTTGAGACATACCGAAAATGAACGAAATCCATAAAGCACTGAGTCTAGTATCGGGTTAAGCCAATTTTACTTGTGTAAATAGTATCTACGAGTCCTCACGGGCTAACTAACTGTTCTCGTCAACCTGGGTTATGTAACCTCGTATCCACTCTCCACGATAATCACCAGTGACCACTTACTGAGTACGACTTCTTTGCGATAATCCTACTGAGTACATAGCTGTTTACTCGTACTGCCCGTCACCCACTGACGAGTACAATCTGACTAAGCTGTCACCGCGCTACCAATCTACTCCGTAGGGAGTAGTCAACAAACACCTGAGCATTGAGACTGCTGCGGTCTGAAATTCATGATATTGTTGCCAATTGACTCGCAAAGGCACGTTGATGAGCTGTCCCGTCTAAACAAAGAATAATAGACAGAAACACAAGAGTTGGACAGACTGAGAAGCGACATGTAAGAAATGCTACAAGTTGAAGATAAAGAAGAAGAGAAACCAATAGAAACGCCGCCGAAAGGAGTCCGAGGCAAAGAGCAGCCGGGTATCGTGCTTGCCGTCATTCAAGAGCCACTTGCGCCTATCCCAAGTTCCAAACAAATAAAGTACAAACAATAAAAGACCCGCATATGAAAAGGATTGTCGACGACGAGACAAGTACCGTTACCGAATAAAGCAAAGAAGAAAAAGAAACGTAGGTCAAAATATCCAAAAAAAAAAAAAAAACCACCGAAGAGTTACTCATACAGACGCCAGAGCAGTGAGAGAAACGACAAGAAAGGGATAAACGCCGCGCAGAGTGTTCAAACAGCATGTAATCGCTAAGATCCGCCCGCCCAGTCATTGGTGTCGTTAGAAGGGCCTATCTTCCAGTCTTCCTCGCTTTGAAGGTACTGCATGTGCGCGTCCGGGATATAGCTTTCCTCGACATCAGCAACAAAGGGGCCGGTGTACAGCGCGGGGGTGTTGGCGCCGGGCGGGAAGCTTGACTGCCAATGAGTTCCCGAAAGCGAGCCGGTGCCGAGGACTGGGTTGGCAATGTCATACTGCGCCAAGTTGTTTCTGGGCATGAGCGACGGGTCGATATGCTGCCCCATGCTAGGGCTGGCTTGCGGCTGCTGTGTGGCATGGCTTTGGGACGCGCTGCTGTGGGAAAGAAGAGAGCCGATCGACTGGGATGGCAGAGTGGTCGCTTGCGAAGGGTACTGTTCCTGCAGACTGAGGCTCTGGTGCGCGTGATGGTGGGGAGAAGCCATACTGTGCGTGGCGTGGCCGTCCAGTGCGTGCTGGTGCTGCTGGTTCTGCTGGTGCTGCTGGTGCTGCTGGTTCTGCTGGTGCTGCTGGTGCTGCTGGTTCTGCTGGTGCTGCTGGTGCTGCTGGTGCTGCTGGTGCTGCTGGAGCTGCTGGAACTGCGGGTATTGCGGGTATTGCTGGTATTGCTGGTGCTGATAATAATTTTGCAGCTGCTGCTGCTGGTGCGAGCTCAAAGCAGATTGTTGGTATTGTGGCGCGCTGGATGCATAGGTATCTGTGTCATACACCGATGTTGCCTGCCTGGCCAGGCCCGAAGTCATGGTATGCTGGGGCCGGCCGTACGAGGCATAGGACGACTGCGGCGTGTAGTAGGGCGCATCGGGAGGCTGGTATCTAAAGAGCGCGGCAGTGCGCTGATCCAACGGCATATGGCCCCCGGGCATGACGTTGTGTTGGACGGCGTGCTGGTCCCAGTCAGTGGCTTCAGTTTCAAAGTCGTCTTCAAAGACATCCTTGCCCTTCTTCTTGGGCTTGGACGGCGTAAACTTGTACTCAGGATGAGCTTTGTGGTGGTTTTCGCGCTCCTCGGCGGCCCAGTCGCAGTACTTCTGGCGTACGGCTTCGGACTCCATTGCCCAGCTTGCGCCGCAGATCTTGGAGACGACTTGGTGGTTGGACTTGGCTGCAAACATTTTGGCCACGTCCTGGAGGTCCTTGCGGTACAGCATGAAGGCGTTCATGGAGCGCCTGACTTTGCCAGGCTCCTTGCCCTGGTTGACCTCGGCGAGGCGTTGTTCCGTTGAGCGTGCCACGAATGCCGCAATGTTGACCGGTTTGAGTCCATATGTTTCGCGGAGGACGCTCAGCGGCACCACTAAGGGCTCGCAATCCATGCCAGCGCGTCTGCTGGCCTTGTCCCTCCGGGGGGTGGGAGGCGAATTGGTCATGGTTTCGGCCTTTCTCTTCGGCGACGCCTTCTCGATGCGCCCAGATTTGACGGCGTCAAGCTTCTGTCCCTGCGATGGTGACATTTCTTGGATTTTGGAACTGGCTTGCGTATTTGGGCTGGATGAGGAGAGGAGCTGAAGCCGGCGGGAGGGTGTTCGCGCACGGTAGGTGATGGAGAGCGCGGAAACACCGCTGAGCAGGTAGCTTGCGTGTACAGACTATTGTCAGTCGGGGAGGGGAGAGAAGGACAAAGAGGAAGGAGGAGGGAGCTTTGTATAGGAGAAGAAAATATAGGAGAAGAAAATATAGGAGAGGAAAGAGGTAGTATAGAGAACAAAGAGGAAGGAGGAGGGAGCTTTATATCGGAGAGAAAGAGGTAGGAGAAAGAGGTAGGAGAAAGAAGTAAGATAAAAAATAAAGAGGAAGAAGAAGAAAGAGTTAGGAGAAAGAAGTAAGATGAAAAATAAAGAAGAAGAAGAAGAAGAAGAAGAAGAAGAAGAAGAAGAAGAAGAGGAAGAAGAAGAAGAAGAAGAAGAAGAAGAAAGAGTTAGGAGAAAGAGGTAGGACAAAGGCTAACGAGGAAGGAAGAGGGAGCTTTATATAGGAAAAGAAAGAGCAGAAAAAAGGCGGTACAGAGTAGAGAGACAGAGAGACAGAGAGACCATGAAAGTACAAACAATGGTCTGCGGCGCTGACAAGCTGCTGATCTGCAAGGAGTAATCAGATGAGAGCTAGGGGTGTGTGAGATCGACCGTCGAGACGAGAGAGATGGGATGAGGGTTGGAGCTGGGCGAGATCGACCGTCGGGACGAGAGAGATGGGATGAGAGCTAGGGATGGGTGAGATCGACCGTCGAGACGAGAGAGACGAGGAGGGTTAGAGCTGGGTAAGATTGGCCGTCGAGACGAGAGAGACGGGATGAGGGTGAGAGCTGGGTAAAGTCAGCCGTCGGGACTTGACGAGATGAGAGAGATGGGAGGCAGTAGACACGGCTTCCGAAGAGTATCTTACGCCGATTCCGGTAGTGGTAGTAAGTAGGGCTGCCGTCGGCTTGTCTTGGGGAGGGGGAAGGCAAGGAGTGCTGGGGCGACGTGAGTGGGGCCTTTTGGAGCGAGCTGCTAGAACTCGCTTGGTACGAGTACTTTTTTTTGCCGTCGTTGCGTACTTCTTTATTTGGTCTAGAGCTTGTGATTTGGGAGCGTGGGCGGATGAGTAGCTGAGAAGGTTGATGCTGATCACCAGGCATGTGAGAGCGGGCCGGAAGAAAGAGCAGAAGAAGAAAGAGAAAGGAGAGAAAGAGGAGAAAAAGAGGAGAGAAAGAGGCGAGAAAGAAGAGGAAGAGAGAAAAACCGAGAGAGTCGCAAATGACGCAGCAAAAGTCTTTGTGTTGGGTGTCAAGGGTGGCCGTGCGTGTTCCGGGCGGCGGACTGTAAGTGAGGCCGGTGGAGATGCACGTCTTGGTGGTGGATGGGCCTGGAGGCTCGATGCAGCGGGATAGCGTAGCGGCCTTGCAGATTGTGCTGCAGGTGTCTCACTATGGCAGGAAAATGTCTTGCCCTATGGAGCCTCCCACATTCCCGGCAGGTAGGTGGACGATCGCCAGCCACAGCAGTCCGGTGCGGTGAGTGGAATGCAGTACGATACTTTTGCTGTGTGCAGACAAGGTGAGACAGGCGGCGTATTTCGCGTTCGGTTCTGGTTCTGGCTCTGGTTCTCGTTCTGGTTCTCTTCTCGTTTCTTGTTCACGTTTGTCGTTACTCATTTGTTGTCTGGTGTGTCAGCAACCTGCTCTTGTCTCTTTGTGCCTGACTGGGCAGTGACCGTTATTTGTACATTCCAGCACGTCGCCTCCTTCTTGCATGCGTCTTGTTTCTGTGCACCGCTGCTTCCTCATTTCTTTGCTTTTGGCTATCCTGCTCTTGCCCTGGATACCCGTCCCCCCTTGCCTCGCTGTCCGGGCAAGCCTTGTCCCATCTGCAGCCGGAGCCTCCAGCTCGCCGTTCCTGGCTATGCAGTTGCCTGTTGCGTTTGTCTAGTGCCACCTATGGCGTTCTGTTCTATTTCTGCCTTTCCACATGGACTATGTTTCGTCCTTGTCTTTGTATGTCGTCGGATCTGTTTCGTGTACCTACTAAATTGTATTCTTTGTCTTTCACCTCGTTCTAGAGCTTATATTCTTATTCTATGGTTGGCATTCTTTTTGTCTTTGTTTTTTCATCTCTAGCTAACTATTGTTTTATGTTTATCTAGATCGGTTTTGGCTCTACCTGTCCCTTTTTGCATTATTACTCCTACTCGATACCATTGCTATTTGGAAAAGCTTCTATCTCTCATGTTTTCTTCTCCCGGCTTCTTCTCCCGCCTTTTGTATCTTCTACAGTGCTCCTATACTACTATCCTGTACCTTTCCTGCACCCCTGCGTCTTTCTCTTGTCTCACTTCCTCTCCTCTCCGCCGCCTTGTACGGAGTATATCACATCACCAATCTCAGTCGTACGAGTAGTTTTATTACCTGCTCTGTTCCTTCCCCCCTCTCCCTTTTGTCTTTACCGTAGCTCTCTGACAAATAATCCAAATACTCGTAGGTCACTATTACTCACTCTCGCTTATTTTCTTGTTGGTTTTTTTTTTTGCGCTCTGCGACCGCACCGCGTAATCCATACGTGCTGAGTACCATGCACGAGTACGAGTAATACATCACTGCAGGCACCCCTGTACCTACCGCTTTCGGTGTTGCTGCAAACCCGCGCTAGCACAGATGCGCACATTTCCCCATAGGACACTTGCGCTAGTGGGCCCGGGCATGCAGGTGCCGGTCTACTCCGTACTAGCTCGTATCTGACTCAATTCTGCACTCAATTATGGCAAACCCACCAGCCGGAATTGGACGGTGCGTCAATGGATGGTGCTCCTACTGAGTATGCCGCTGTAGAAGCCATTCGGTTTCGTCGGTACAAAGTACAAAGTACTCGTACTAGTATTTCGTGACAGACACTTATCACTCGCACGACGTGTCACGTATGAGTAACAATTTTTTTTTTTTAATTCTCTCTTTCTTGCGCACCAACAACACTACCGAACAAGTGCTATTCTGCACATACACATGACCTCTGTCGTACTGTCTGTCAGCTTGCGTTCTGTTGTCGGCCTAAAATACGAGCACAATACTTTAATCAGTTTTTGCGGCAAACCAAGGAATACCCTTCCTCTAGCCCTCGCGCCCCCCTATCGATCACCAACTACGGAGTTCTGGGTACAGTACGATACTCGTACTCCGTAGGGCTTCTACTGATCGCCCCCTTCCCCCCACATCAGCTGTCCCGTTCCTGCAGGCCCAAACTGCCCTTTCTCGATATGGCGTAGTGTCCCGTGCTCGTCGACAAGGCCTACTCCGTACGAAGTACTCCATAGCAGTTTTTTTGGCCTCTGGAGTGGACAAATACTCGTACTCGCAGTACGAGTACTCGTAAACGCGTAGGATATCCACAAAGGTCCGTAACACATTCATAGAGATGAATGAAGAACTGAATTGGTATCAATAGACCATACACTACAGATCGTCAGCTCGTGCACAACACCCTTGTCCGCGAAGGGATATGCAATTGACCTCAATCAAGAGAATGGGCGACTTGCATTTGGTTGGACACTGACCAATGCAGCCCTCTGATTGGCCAGGCTCATTCCACGTGACTGGTCTACCTACCAACACTACTCCGTACGAGTACGAGTACTCATGCCATCACGTACTCCGTACGGAAGATACGGAAACACGTACTCCGTACGAAAGATACGGAGAATATATGATGTAATTAATGCCCACGCGTCAGCAGTGCTCACTTAGCTTCGCCGCGGACGCGAACACACGCAAATCCGACAACCATCCAACAATGCTCGGGGACTGCAATGCATCCATGGTTTCCAATGACCGGCATGCAGAGTCTCCGTACTGTAGCTCACCTCGGACCGGATGACGATGCTTATTACTTGTATCTATTCTACTCCGTACGTACGGAGTACGAGTAGAACTCTCATCTGACGAGTGCCGCTTTTGGCGTGGCGTAGGCCTTGCCCTACTCGTACCATCCTTGCCTAGCCCTGGAGGATCCATCTTTTTGGCGCAGCAAAAATATGCACGTCCTCACGGCCCCTCCGTGGGAGTGGGAAAAAGTGGCATTTTACCACGAGTTATGAGTACTCGTACTCGTACTCCGTACTGGGTACGGAGATATGCTTTTTCTGGAGCTGCAGGGGTCTGCCACGTCGTATCACCAATGGAACGCCAGGCCCAAGACACGCACATTCCAGAATCCAGATGACCAGATCACGCAAGGTGCCAGTATCTCTGCCCTCCGTAGCACTGCGTACCCGTGGTGCCAGTGCGGATGTGGCTGTTCTATTTAAAGCAGCTGCACGTGCGTGGGCCTGTGCCGCTTGCAGCGTGCTGTTTGCGGACACGTACAAATAATAGTTACTTTGTACTCGTAGCTACTGCTCTTCTCGTTCCTTTTTCTTTCGTCTAAGCGAGTCCAAGGCTTCAGCCTCGTATGGAGGACGAACACGGTCGTTTGCAATGTGAATCGATACCATCTCTGTATTCACAGAGGCCGACTATTTAATGGCTGTGCTGAAAATGCAGTCATGTATATTATGGGTAGATGCAGTTACTACTCGTACATCAAAAAGACCCCTATAGATTACAAATCCAATCCTGTGATGCATCATAATAAAGCACCTAGTCTATAAATGATATATGAAAAGAACAACCCAGACCGAGTTTTTCTTGCTTAGAGATTGGCAGCACAAAGAACCATCATCTCTCCTCGTGAGGTGACTGCGAACTGTCCAGTACCATCCCTGAAAACGACTGCCGATGCGCTGCCCCCTCGGGCTTGACGGGCGGCGTGAGGATCTGCTGTGGGGCCGAGGGCGACAGTGCGGCTGTGGGAGGCAGCACAAGTGCCGAGGGGCTCGAGACGGCAAACGCACCAGCCGACACCTTGACCACGGTAGGCGAGTGCTTTGTAGGCGACAGCCCACCCTGCGAGGGTGGAAGCGGGGAGGATGGTGCTAGCTCGGTCGGAAAGGACGCCGCCTTGGCGCCATGACCGAACTGCAGCCTGGGCATCGCAAGCGTTGTCGGCGAGAGCTGCACACGTGGCAGTTGGGCGCTTGCCGGCGTCAGCGACGGTGCCGGCACCGGTGTTTGAGCGGGCGACTTTTGGGGAGAAGGCGGTTGGCTCTCGTAGATGGTGCCATAGGCATGCGACTTGCGCGGCGACAGGTCTGGCTGCGAGAGCCCCGGATGCGGCACCGCGAACGGATTCGCATATCCATTTCCGTTTGCACTTGGCGACGGGCCCAGCCCAGCCCCCAGAACGGGCACCCGCTGCTCTCCTCCCATGGACGTCAGCTTCAGCGGCAGCGTCGTGGAGCTGTCCACCTTGACAGGCACCGTCTTGGCCCCGTCGAGGACCTTGCTCGCTGGGACCAGCGGCATGAACGGCAGACTTGTTGACGACGGGCCAGGGCTTGCCTTTGCCACCGGCCGCGCAATAATCGAGTCGGCGTGGCCGGCCTCTGTGTGTTTGACGGCGGGCTTCGTCGGTGATGCCGGTGGACACGCCGCGTCGGGCTCGTCCCGGGACTGGTCGGGTTCGTCCCGGGACTGGCTCAACTTGATTTTGACCACCGGCCGGTCGGCCGCGTCCTCGACTCTGTTTTTACAAGTGTTGCAGATAAAGTGGAAGTCGCTCCTCTCGGCCTCCCCCTCGTCAATCTCGAGGCATTTGCTGTGCTGCCAGATGCTGCATCGCTCACACGAGACACTGTGCTGGCCGTCGTCGACCTTGCCGTACAACCCGCAGATGCAGTCAAAGATCCACTCTTCGCTGCCGTCCTGCTCAAGCTCGCGCAGCGCTTCCTTGTTCTTCTGGATGGCCGCGAGGCGTCTGCGCTCCGACATGCGGGCCACGCCGCCGTCGGGGTTCCGGCTGTCCTCGGAGAGCTGAGCAAGCTCTTCTTCGTGCTGGGCGCGCCGGGCGGCGCGTTCGCGAAGCCGCTGCTCTCTCGACAGGAGCCGGCGGTCACGGTCCTGTTCCATTTTTTGCCGTCGCTGCTCCTCCTTTCGCGCGGCCTCCAGTTCCGCAAGCCGCTTCTGCTCTTCCTCGCGCGCCTGGATCTCGTGCCGCTGCTGCTCCTGGCGCCCGGCAATGCGACTGGACCTCTTGGCATTGGCCAGCTTTGCCAGATTGGCCAGCTCGCGTTCGCGCTCCTTCTCGCGTTTCTTCCGCCTCTCTTCCTGCTGCTCTAAGATGGGGAGGAGGTGCTCCACAATCTTCTTGTGCAGAATCCTCTCGTTGGCGTCTCTCTTGCCAGGAATCAGAGCAAGCAACGCATGCAGTTCCTCCAAGGTTACAGCGACGCACTCCCACTTCATCCCACCGGGCCCATCGCCGACATCGTCTTCTGCAGCATCACCGAGAGGACTACCGGTTTGTTTGTCGCCGGGCTGGATCGAGTCGTCGGCATCCGACTCGTCGGCGGCATTGTCTACCGATGCGGTGGAGATGCGGCGGCGCTTGCTGCTGCGCCTTGCTTGTGCCCTTGCCTTTTTCGTGTTCTTCTTTGGCTTGGCCGGGGACACCGGGATCTCCGAAGCGCGGTACACACGGTTGTCGTCCAAGACGTAGTAGACCCGGTCTTCTCTATCCCACCCAAATGGCTCAATACGCTATGTGGTGTTAGTTGTCCGGACACACTGAAGTAAGCTTTTGCTGTGCGTGTTCATAACCTACCCATGCCGTTTGGTCGTGCTCGGCGTCCTTTTGCTCGCCCATCTTCTCACGCAGCTTCTCGGCGTTCATCATCACAAATAGGGTCATCTGGTGAAGCACCCGTATCTACACACATGTTAGTGGCCATCGCTAACGCCAAGAAGAAAGGGGCTCTGACCTGTTGGAAGACGGTAAACTCGGAGAATTTGGCAGGCGTCTCATCTGCACCAAAAGGGTTTGGGAGCTCGGGGGCTTTTTGCGTGTACTGCCGCCGTGTGTACTCATCAAAAAGTTCATGACTATCCACCCCGTTAGCATAGAGCTCAAGGCCAAACAAAGGGAGAGGAGGGAGGGGGGGGGGGTGGGGAGAGCGAGGAGGAAATACACCTACGTAAGCGCGCGGTGCGAGGAGAGGTACTTGAGCAGCGCCAGTCCAATGTCTTGCAGGGCGGTTGACTGCGGGCTCAGACATTGAGCCTCCAGTTCCTAGAGGCATTGGTCAACGACACAGAGCGTGGGGAAAGAAGTTCAGTGTGCAGACTTACATCAATGTCTATGTTGTCGAGCTTGACGATGCCCCCAAAGATGTACAGCCATTGACAGAGGCAGGAGAACTGCCACATGTTACGGAGTCGAACCAGCATAGAGGGCGGCTCAGTCTTTGGCGGTGGCGCGGCGGCAGCGGGCTCTGGCACTTCCTCGCGGTCCGCATGGCGGCGTTTCCGGACGGACACCATGGCGCCAAGACGGGCAGACGGCCGGCTCGAGGGCAAGAAAAGAGGCGGCACGTCGCAGAGGCAGGGATGCAGCTTGGTGTGTACTTGTAATCGAAAGTCAGCGGGCAAACCAGTGCGCAACCGGTACAGCCGGCATCTATCGTGCGGCAGAGTGAGGATCGTGGTTGGGTGGTGGTTGAGTGGTGGTTGGGGCGCAGCGTTGTGCTAGGGAGCCGGGCGTTTTGGACGTGGTGCAAATGAGATGTCGTTGCAATCGCGACTGGGACGCGCTTGCCAATACGCGAAGGAGCACGACAATTTGCAGGCGGGAGCGAAGTGGGTATGCATGTGGCACATCACGTGCATCACGTGCATGGTATGATAACGATAAGAAGCTGAAGTGTGCCTGTGGAGCACTGTGTCACAGCCCCTTTCTGTGCTATTTATACTTTGTAATACGGAGTACTCTGCAAGAAAGTGCAGAGTACGAAATACGACACGTATCGTACATACTCGTACTCGTACTCTGGAATACAGTACGCGCACGCATACAAGCACAGTAGCCCTACAGGGGAAGGTGCCAACGGTTTCACCTGCATCTTCGGCCATTTCCAAGGGTCGCATACTCGTATGGCGTCTCTCCTGCCCGTATGTCCGGCGACGTCTTTCGTTTTATTTCCTCACTGTTTTACGAGTAATTAGACTTGACCATCGATTGCATTTCGACGCGACTCGGGCCACGCTTTGTCACTTTTCATCATCATATTATCATTTCCACATCTCGTCCCCCGTGGCATAATTCGATACAACGCCCATCGGCCCGTCGACCTCCCCCCTCGTTCCGGATCGTTTTGTCCTTTAACAGAGTGCTCGTACAGCAAGCATACAAACACATACAAACACATACAAACACATACAAACACATACAAGATCGCGGTGACCTACCTGGACCGCCTGGCCTCGCCCTTTTGCAGTACGCGCTCGCCCGTGTCCTTGCTTGCCGATAATGTGTGTACTCGGCTGCCGCATCCAAGTGCCGTCATGACCATCGTCGCTTGACAAACCTCCCTCACCCTCTGGCGTTTTCGTCCTGCATCTCCGTGTCCAGCGTATTGCCCACCATGTCTCGCCGTGCCGACGAGCTCGACCCCAGCTACGGCTACGTGCCGAGCAGCTCCGTCGACCCGTCTGCTGCGCCCTCATCAACATCATCCTCATCATTATCACCACAATTTGAGCAGGTCTCATATTCCTCGCCTTTAGGTGCCGCTTCGACCGGTTCCGCAACGCTCCCGACCATAACGACCTACTGGGATGACCCCAACATGGCCACATACAGCTCCGGCCCCTATGGCTCTCCGCATGCGTACGACGAGCACTTTGGCGCCGAGTCGCCCATCGACCCTGCTGCCCTGCAATCGGCATTGCCGCCCAACATTTTCCAGACGGGCCCGTCGTTTAGCGACGCCGGGCTCGGAGGCCCGTCGGCTGACGCGTTCGAGGCCGTGTCGACTGCCTTTTACGATGATCCTGAAGAAGAACAGCGCCACAGTCGGATGGGCGGGTATTCGGACAGCGTGCCCCTGACGACGAGTGTGGAGCCCATCTCTGGCGCGGTGGGCGGCGTGCCGTCCGACGATGGGCAGCCGCGCAACAGCTTCCAGACCGTGAGCGGCATCGACGGCGACGGCGTGTCGACGCCGACGCGGGAGTCGAACATGCTGGGCTTTGATCTGGAAAACGGGTTTCCTGCCGGCGGCCGGCATCAGCAGTACGGCAGCTCGCTCACCCCCGAAGGCGCTGGCCGTCGCTCGCGGTCGAGCAGCACAGCCACGGGCGCGCTGCAGCGAACAGCGTCGATCATGCGGGCCGTGTCGCAGCGTGTCGTGGACATTAGCGGCGGTGGCGAGGTGCTGGAACAGCATACACTTCGTGCGCGGTCGCGGTCGCGGTCGCGGTCGCCCAGCGTCAGTGTCGACGGGCGACTGTCGCAGCAGCAGCGGCAGCAGCAGCCCATGTCGCCGATGATGGCGGACTTTTCGTACCCGTCGCAGGTGTTTCCGACGCCGCACGAGAAGACGGGCCCGACGGCGTTTGTTGGTCGTCCGCCGTCACCGCACCCAGAGTTCCGGCGTCCGATGCCGAATCCGCTCCGGGGCAAGTCGCTGGGCATCTTCTCGGCCAACAATCCGATCCGGATGTGGTTCTGCGACGTGCTGATGCAGCCGTGGGTCGAGACGCTGATTCTGGTGCTGATCATCCTGCAGGTGGTGCTGCTGGCAGTGGAGGCGGCGCCGGACGTCTGGACGCCGGGCAACGGACGGCCGCAGCGCTGGGGCGAGTCGCGGTTTGACTGGGCGATGCTGGGGCTGTTTGTGGTGTTTACGCTGGAGACGATTATGCGGGTGATTGTGTCGGGGTTCATCTTCAACGCAGTCGAGTACAGCACGATTGACCGCAAGGAGGGCATGCGGCACGGGATCCGGGCGGCGGTGACGGAGCGGTACCGGGCCTTTTTCCAGCCGCAGCGGCAGCGGTCGGTGCGGCGGCCGCCGACGGAGGCGTACGGGCCGTCGACGTTTGCGCGGTCGTTTACGCTGATGCAGGGCCTGCCGCTGCCCGAGACGTACGAGGAGCAGCAGCGCATGCAGATGGCGCGGCGTGCGTTTTTGCGGCACAGCTTCAACCGGCTGGACTTTGTGGCCGTGGTGTCGTTTTGGATTTCGTTTGCGCTCAGCATCACGGGCGTCGAGGCGCACTATCACATTTACATTTTCCGGATGCTCAGCTGCCTGCGCATCATCCGGCTGCTGGGCATCACCAAGGGCAACGCGGTAGGTTTTACCGGTGGCGGCGACGTTATTACCACATCAAACATGCCACTTCAAACTAACCAACATGCTACAACAGATCATCCTTCGGAGTCTGAAAAAGGCGGCGCCGCTGCTGGTGCGCGTGTCGTTTCTGATCGGCTTCTTCTGGCTGCTGTTTGCCATCATCGGCGTGCAGAGCTTCAAGTCGAGCTTGAGCCGGCAGTGCGTGTGGCTGGACCCGGCACAGCCCGACAACTTTTCGGCGTCGTACACCAACATGTTTGGGTTCTGCGGCGGGCACCTGCGCAACGACACGGAGGCGACGCCGACGACGCTGCCGTGGGTGTACATGGGCGAGGAGGGCAACCTGGGGTCGCTGATCAACGGCACGCGCAACGGCAAGGGCTTCATCTGCCCGCGCGGGTCGATCTGCCTGCAGCAGAGCAGCCCGTACAACGCGACGGTCAACTTTGACAACATCCTGCACTCGCTGGAGCTGGTCTTTGTGATTATGAGCGCCAACACGTTTAGCGACATTATGTACTACACGACCAACTCGGACTACCTGTCGGCGGCCATGTTCTTTGCAGCGGCGATTGTGGTGATGATGCTGTGGATGACGAACCTGCTGATTGCGGTGATCACGTCGTCGTTCCAGCTGATCCGCGAAGAGAGCAAGGGCAGCGCGTTTACAGCGGACGAGAACAAGGGCTTTTCGTCGTCGTCGTCATCATCGTCGTCGTCGTCGTCGTCATCGTCGAGGGCGGCGCGGGGCGACGGCGTGCCGCGGCGGGTGTCGGGCCTGCAGCGGATGTACGACCGGACGTATGCCTTTTGGGTGGTGGCGATTGCGTTTGACCTGCTGGCCATGGCGTTCCGCAGCGCGCACCACGAGTACCGCGGGCACTTTATCGACCGGTGCGAGATTGTGGTGATGGTGGTGCTGGACATTGAGATTGTGGTGCGGTTTGCGACGGACTGGCGACGCTTCCACCGGAGTTTCCGCAACGTGCTGGACCTGGGGCTGGCGGTGATCACGACGGTGATCCTGCTGCCGCCGATCCACAACTCGGCGCGCGTGTATGCGTGGCTGACAGTGTTCCAGATCCTGCGGGTGTACCGCGTGGTGCTGGCGATCCCGATGACGCGCACGCTGATCAAGCTGGTGCTGGGCAACGCGACGGGTATCGCGAACCTGGTGCTGTTTGTCTTTTTGATGACGTTTTTCGTGGCGATTTTCGCGGTGCAGCTGTTCCGCGGCGAGATCACGCCGGTGGACGACGACGGCAACGACATCCGCATCACGTTTGCGACGATTTTCAACTCGTTCCTGGGCACGTACCAGGTGCTGTCGAGCGAGAACTGGACGGAGGTGCTGTACACCGTGACGGGCTTCACCAAGAGGGTGCACACGTCGTGGATCGGGGCGGTGTTTTTGATCGGCTGGTTCATCATGGCGTACTTTATCCTGGTCAACATGTTTATTGCTGTGATCCAGGAGAACTTTGACGTCAGCGAGGACCAGAAGCGGCTGGAGCAGGTCAAGGCGTTTTTGCAGCGCAAGGAGCTGGGGTCGTCGGCGAGCAACCTGTCGCTGTCGGCCATGTTCTCGCTGGGCCGGCGCGGCAAGCGCAAGGACCCGCTGGACTACGGGCCGGCGATGATGGAGATGCTGCTGAAGGAGGCGGTGGTGCGCGAGTTTCTCAACGAGACAATGGACCCGCTGCAGGAGAACGTCATGGGCGGCAGCCCGGGCACAGCGGGAGCAGCAGCAGCACACGGCGCACACGGCACGCACGGTGCATACGGCGCATACGGCGCACACGGCAGCCCGGATGTGCTGAGCAACGCGCTCGAGGCCAACAGCTGGATGCTGCGGGTGTGGACCAAGGTCAAGGGCCTGTGGGCCGACGCGGACGACGACCCGAACCCGTTCTACTCGACGGTGCGGTTCGACATGCGCAACGAGCACCTGGACCCGCGGCAGATGGCGCGGCAGGCGGTGACGGCGACGTCGGCGCGGCGGCGGGCGCAGCGCGAGTACCTCAACCGGCACCCGCGGTACAACAACTCGCTGTTCATCTTTTCGCCGCGCAACCCGATCCGGCGGCTGTGCCAGGGGCTGGTGGGTCCCGGCCGCGGGTCGGAGCGGTTCGACGGCGTCGAGCCCAACAAGTTTGCGTGGTATGTGTTCTCGGCGTTCATCTACGCGTCGATTGTGGCCATGGTGGTGATTGCGTGCGTGACGACGCCGCTGTACCAGAAGCAGTACTTTGACGCGGGGCACCGGTTCAGCTTCAACAACTGGTTTGTGTGGACGGACGCGGCGTTTGCGCTGGTCTTCTCGTTTGAGATGGTGGTCAAGATCATTGCCGACGGCTTCTTCTGGACGCCCAATGCCTTTTTCCGCAGCCTCTGGGGCGTGATCGACGCCGTGGTGCTGGTGACGCTGTGGATCAACGTGGCGACGCTGTTTGCCAACGACGGCGCCGTGTCGCGGGCCGTGGGCGCCTTCAAGGCCCTGCGTGCGCTGCGGCTGCTCAACGTCAGCGACAGCGCGCGCGAGACCTTCCACTCGCTGATGATTGTCGGCGGCTGGAAGATTTTGAGCGCGGCCTTTGTGTCCATGTCGCTGCTGATCCCCTTTGCCATCTACGGGCTCAACCTGTTCCGCGGCCAGATGCTGACGTGCAACGACGGCGGCGGCAGCGGCACCGGCTTCGGCACGCTGCTGCGGCTCGAGGACTGCTCGGGCGAGTACCTCAACGCGCCCTTCCGCAGCGACTGGCAGTTCCTGGCCCCGCGCGCGGCCGAGAACCCCTACTACAGCTTCGACGACTTTGGCTCGGCCATCCTGATCCTCTTTACCATTGCCAGCCAGGAGGGCTGGGTCGACGTCAGCTTCCAGGCGCAGTCGGTCACGGGCCGGGGCCTGCAGCCGCAGTTTGGGGCGGCCAAGGGCAACGCCGTCTTCTTTGTCGTCTTCAACCTGCTGGCCACCGTCTTCATCCTGACGCTGTTCATCTCGGTCTTTATGCGCAACTACACGGAGCAGACGGGCGTGGCCTTTTTGACGGGCGACCAGCGTGCCTGGGTCGAGCTGCGCAAGCTGCTGCGCCAGGTGTCGCCGTCCAAGACGTCGTACGACGACTCCAAGAACCAGCTCAAGAAGTGGTGCCACAAGCGGGCCATTGAGAAGCACGGCGCGTGGCACCTGGCCATCACCATGGTCATGGTGCTGCACCTGATCCTGCTGATCCTCGAGTACTCGTCCGAGCCCGACTGGTGGACCAACACGCGCGACTACATCTTTTTGGTGCTGACGCTGGTCTACATGGCCAACATCACCATCCGCATCGTCGGCCTGGGCTGGAGCCGCTTCCAGCGCAGCTCGTGGGACGTCTTTTCGCTGGCTGCCGTCGCCGGCGCCTTTGTCACGTCGATCCTGTTCCTGGCCATCCCGAAGCAGGACACGCTGATCCAGCTGCACAAGTTCTTCTTGGTCACCATTGTGCTGCTGCTGATCCCGCGCAACAACGCGCTCGACCAGCTGTTCAAGACGGCCGCGGCCAGTGTCAAGACCATTGGCAGCCTGCTGGCCACGTGGATCGTCTTCTTCCTCGTCTTTGCCATTGCCCTGACGCAGTCCTTTAGCCTGACGCGCTTCGCCGCCAACGAGACCAACCACGTCAACCTGCGCACCGTGCCCAACGCCCTGATCCTGCTGTTTCGCATGAGCTGCGGCGAGGGCTGGAACCAGCTGATGGAGGACTTCGCCGGCGTGCGCGCGCCGCTGTGCGTCGAGGCGTCGACCTTTTTCGAGAGCGACTGCGGCAGCCGCGCCTGGGCCCGCGTGCTGTTCATTGCCTGGAACATTATCAGCATGTACATCTTTGTCAACCTGTTTGTGTCGCTCATCGTCGAGAGCTTCTCCTACGTCTACCAGCGGTCCAGCAGCCTCGCCGACATTGGCCGCGACGAAATCCGCCGCTTCAAGGAGGCCTGGCGCAGCGTCGACCCGGACGGCACTGGCTACATCTCGCGCGACGCCTTTCCGCGCCTGCTCGGCGAGCTGTCGGGCGTCTTTGAGATGCGCATCTACGACCACGAGGACTCGGTCGGCAGCATCATCGACTATGCGCGCCAGGACTCGCCCGTCGCTCCGCCGCACCAGGCCGCCCTGGAACCCCACCGCGCCGCCACCGGCATCAACCTCGCGCGCCTCAACGAGCGCGTCAACCAGATCGACATTGCCCGCGTGCGCGAGCGTCGCCGCCGCTTCAACCTGTTCTACGAGGAGGTCATGGTCACTGCCGACCCGGACCGCGGCATCGGCTTTACCACGGTGCTGATGATTCTGGCCCACTACAAGATTATCAGCGACAGCAAGAGTTTGAGGTGTGTTTTCTGTCTGCTTTCGTCTCCCTTCTTTTTATGTCATTTTTTCCCCCTTCGCCATGCTAACAACAGAGACTGGAAGAGTTTCTTCGCCGGCGTGCACGGCTGCAGCGCGTGGACGAGGAAGTCCGCCGTCGCGTCGTCGTGGGCTTCTTTAATACATTGTGAGTTGGAACAACACGGCAGCAACAAAAGACGTCAGCAACGACGGCAACAACGCCGTCAACAACGACGTCAAGCAACGACGTCAGCAAACAACCTGCTAACAAGACTGCGCCAGGTACTGGTCCAAAAAGTTCAAAAAGCACCTCGAGAGCAAGCAGGCCGCCCGCATGACCGGCGTGCCCCAGCTCGGCATCCCCGAGATCCTCGTCGACGACGAGGACGAGAGGACGGCCGGCACCCAGGACGGCACGCAGGCGCCTCCACAGCGGCAGCCGTCGACCTATCTTAGCGCCGGCGATGCCGTCTCCGCGTCGCAGCACCGCCGCTCGTGGTCCGGCGCCAGCATGGACATTAGCCTGCACGACGTCAACTACGCACACCCGCTGAGCATGTCGCGGGCCAGCGGCTTCCAGCCCCAGCAGCACCAGTACACCCAGCTGCCCCAGCAGCACCGGCAGCACAACTCGAGCATATACAGTTTCGAGCTGCAGAACCCCGGCGACCCCGGCAGCGCCCCCGGCAGCCGCCGTGGCAGTGCCGTCGAATCGGGCCTCTTGCGGGAGATGCTCGACGACTCGGTGTGGGTCGAGTCCATCCGGAGGAGTGCAACGCAGCGGCGCCCGTGAGTGTGGCGCAGGCCTGTGGAGAAGCCGGCGAGCATTTGCTCGTATTGCATTGCACTTTACATCTATTAGCGTTTGAATCTACTTTTGTTTTGTTTGATTATGTCATCCTACCGTATCTGGCAGCTCAAACGGCTGCGCCGTTGTCAAACACGATCTGCGCACGAAACGGTCGTCTCCTGCATGTGCACGGACAAACGAGTGGTGGTGCTCCTCCCTTTGTTTCCCCCCCCCCCCTGGTGCTGTTTCACCACCCCTGGCCAAAACAGTCAGTCCATCCATCCATCTCTCTGTGTCACGTGCTGTGTCTGTTGCCTCCACCCACGATATGACGTCCTTCCAATGCTGGCAGTCAACCACAATAGAGTAATAGAGTAGCCGCAGAATAGAGTAGCCGGATCTTGATTCAAACCTCCACCGGCCCCAGCTTCGAACGACATCCTCCCCTTGTCGTTTCCTTCTCCCCTCCCCCCCCCGCCCCTGTTTTGATTCCTTCCTCACTCCGTACTCCGTACTCCGTACTTGTACTTACCACGACGTTTATGCAGCCAGGCCCGCCCCTTTCAGACGAAGGGGTCCCCCGGTTGCACCCACGATGCCCCGGCACCCCCTGGCCTTGGCAGAATGAGACGGTTGTTTTTAGAATTTTAAAATGCGGCTTTCTGCGTCTGCATTGTGCATGTCCGGCCCGGCCGCAATACGAGTACATAAATGCTTGCCACCTGCCCAGTCCGTCCGTCTCATGTGTCATGCGCCGGTCGTTGTCGTCGTCTTGTTCCTCAACTTTCTGTCTGTCCATCTTCATTTCTGCCCTGATCTCTTCTTCTGGCAAGCAACAGATCGTCCTTTCTTTTCCAACTCGTTGTTTCAATACGCCTTCTCCAAGCTGTTTGCTCACTTGACACGACGAGTCTTCAGTCGCACCTCCTCCCGCTTTTCTCGACTGCTCTTTTCTTGCGCAGGCTGTGCCTAGCATCTTTTTTTTTTTCTCTCTTTCTTTTTTTTTTTTTTTTTTTTTTTTTTCAAACGCCCGATACCCTGTCTCTCCGTCCGTTGAGCTCTACCAACATCATTCAAAATGCACTCGCCACGCTTCCACGCTCTCGCGACGCGCTTCTCTGCCCACCGCCTGCGCTCGTCCTTCCGTCGCTCGTCTACGTCCTCCTCTGCCAGCAGCAGCCGCGAGTCCTGCACCTCTACAGACAGCTCCGCTGTCAGCACCATCAACAGCATCATCTTCCGCCAGCCGTCCATTGTCAACATGGAGGAGGAGCGCAGAGTCTTCCCCAGCGAGCTGTCTCTGCTCGAGCCCCGGCCAATTGTCTACTGGGGTGGCTTGGAGGAGCGTCTGGGCTCTTTCTAAGGACCGGGACAACATAGTCCTGCTACTGCTTTTGTTTCTTCTTTTCTTTTCTTCTCCTCTTCTCTTTTACGGCCATCTTGAGCCAGTCTTCTCGCGACGCTCTTGCTACGGCCAGTGATGTTTGCAGCACGGAGTCGTGTTCAGCAGCCCATTTAGAACGATATATGACATGGCGTTTCGGTTAAAGGTTTTATTACACTGCTTGTGTCTCTTTGTTTCTAGTTATGAAATTTGGGAGGGGGGGCTGTGGTAGCACCCCAATATAAACACAGCCCGTCCAAATATGTGAATCGTGATGCCCTTTAATGTGTATGTACCCAAAGCTCAGCTTTCGACAGTAAACCAAGCCACGGCAGTGTCTACTCGTATTCGGCATCGTCATGGTTATGCGGACCTGGCCAAGGCATCCCACGCCTTACTTGCCCTGTCTTTTGTCTGTGCCTAGCCCATGTCTTTCTTGTACATGCATATGTATCAAAATGGCTGTGCAAACGGCAGCATGTCACTCACGCAGAAGCATCGGTTCAGTCAAGTCCGTGGTACACACTTAGAGATAGCCTTGTGATTCAAAACAAACAAAATAAGATAATGGCCGGGTCAAAGACGCACAACACAGAACCAAATCCAATACGCCAAAACGAGAATAAAAAACAAAAAGACACCCGTGCCACAGACACAACGGCGGTAGCGTCCCGCAAATGCAAAGAAACAATGAAAGAAAAAAGACGAAATCAGCGGGAAATGCCACAGCTCAACGGGGGTGTATTAGAAAGAATGTGTCATTCTTCGACGCCGACTTCTGACATGGCGCAACTTCATCACGCCCTCCAGCGCAGCTGTCGAGAAAATGGTATGCTCTTCGGTTGGGTATGAAAAGACAAGGCAACATCGAGGAAAGGAGGCAGTCTTGCCGCGCCAACAAGCTCAGCTAGGCGCCCAGCAACCGCGACCACGTTGGACGTGGGATCCTCTATGAGATCTCGTCGACGGACAGCTCAACGTCCGTGATGCCAAAGTGTACGGCATTCTTCTTCGCCCACTGGCGTGTGATGAGGGACGCTGTTGTCAATGGTCAGCGAGCAGGTCCTCCAAAGAGATACAGAAGATCACAGGCCAAGTAGGATGTCACATACCTTTCAGATACTTCTTGCTGGCATACTTCTTGAAGAAGGCCTCATGCGTCATCGGCCGAGCCAAGTAGTCGACCATCAGAATGACAACGGGCTCGATTTCCTCCTCCGTGTAGCCGGCGTAGAACGACAGGGTTGCATCCTAGAAAAGAGAACAAGCGTCAGTACAATATCATGGGTGCGGGGGGCATGGAATAACAGAATGTGAAACCTACCCATTCGCCTCTGTCGAGAATCAGGCGCGCCAAGAACATGGCAGCGGCAGCAACATGGCTAGGGCGGTATGACATGAAGCGGTGGTCCAGCAAGCTGATCTCGGTCAGGTACTTGGCCACAGTGCGGGTGTGGATGTCGTAGTTGTCTGCCTTGGACACCCGGCGAAGGAAGTTCATGGGGTTGGGGTAGCTCAGGTCGTAGTTCAAAGTGCCCAGCATGAACCGCTCAGCACTGAGAATCTCGGCATCGGAGAAGCCATCGTCGGCAACGTGGCGGAAGCTGCCCACAGAGGGCGAGAGAACCTCTTCGTACTTGGCAGCAATGAACATGGCCGTAACACCGACGAGCTGCAGCCGGTCCAGCTGCACCACCTTGGCAGACAAGAAGCGGTCGACAATGTTGACGGCGAGGAACAGCGTCTCTGGAAGCAGGTGGAAGCGCGTGTGCACCTCGACCAGCCAGTCGATCAGGACCCCCCGCGTCTTCCAGTCAAGCTCATCCTGGTGGTTCATGTAGCGCGGGTTGGGCAGCGAGCTGCACTCCAGGTCGCGGAGGTACTCGAAAATGTCGGCGGCATACTCGGCAACCATTTGCGGATCGTCAAAATCCTCAGCGTCGAGGTCCTTGACACCCTCGGGGTAGACAAAGTCGGTTGGGACGTACTCCTCGGCAGGCTCCTCCAGCAGCTCCTGCTCCAGCTTGGACACCTTGACTTCGGCCTTGGGCTTGGCCGGCTCCTCGGCGCGGGACGTGATGACATGCGCCTTTTTACGCGCAGGCTCGCCGTCGTCGACGCGCGTCTCTTCCTTGGCGGCAGGGGCTGGCGCCGACGCAACAGCTGCAGCAGCAGCAGCAGCCGCTGCAGCAGAAACCTTTCTCTTCTGCACAGCACTGATGGCACCGTGGCCCGACTTCTTGACCTCTGTTGTCTTCTTCACCGTTTCCTTGGCAGCCAGCGCGGCGCGGCCGGCAGGGCGAGACGTGTTCTTCTGGATGCCAGTGGGCTGAGCAGCCTTGGAGACAAGGCCAGCCTTGCCAATGGCCTTCTTGGCCTCGACAACGTCAATCTTGGCGACATTGCTCACATCCCCGAGAGCAGCGCGTTTCCGTAGGCCTGCGGGTTGGGCGGCAGCCGCCGTCTTCTTTGCTTGGAGCGGCTTTGCGGGAACAGCAAGATCCTCAACGTGAAGCGAGGCAGCCTTGGCGCGGGTCATACGCGCAGCAGTGACGTGGTTCTCGTCGTTCTCGTTGGTAGCAACCCGCTGTCTGGCAGTGCGTGCCTAAAAAGCAGCAAGTTAGAATGGATGTCGCCGGGGGGTAGGGACACGCGTTTGGTTTCGTCGCATGGGTATTTATACTCACGGGAGGCATCTTGGCGGTATAGAACAACGTAGCTTGATCCGATGAGTTGGGCGTAGTTGGTCGAAAAGAAGAACGCGTGAGCTATGCGAAATGCTCGATATAAAAACTCATAAAGTACAGCCAAAGAGATAGATGGAAAACACGCGGAGCGATAGACGCGTCGAGTCTGTGGCGAGGTGTGGCGTTGCTGAGACGGTTTGACAGTGTGGCTGCGTGATATAGAAAGACGTTGACTTTGTGACAAACAGAGCGTGGCGAGACGTGTCGGATGCTCGAGGTCGGCCAGGCGAGACGAGACGCGGGATGCAGATATGAAAAAGGGCGAGGGCAGCGACAAGACCGTGGCGAGCCGAATGGTGCAAAGTAATGAGGGTGAGAAGAGAGAATGACAATGAATGAGACAAGTACAAGAGAATCCAACACCCGATGGAGAGAACAAAGGAGGAAGAAGGCCAACTGGTCGAGGTTGAAGACGCGAGAAAACAAAACGCGGGAGAGAGAAGGAGAGAAAAATAAGAGGCTCCGTATATGTGAGAGGAATGGATGTTTTGGTACAAGTGGAGTCGGGTCCCAAGAAGAGCAGAGGGACAATCGGCGGCGGCGGCGGTGGTGGTGGTGGTGGTGTTGGTGGTGAGTGAGAGAGGGAGAGGGAGAGACAGTAGGTGGTGAGGTTGGCTGGGAGCAGGAGGTAGGTGTGTTGTGGCTCGTCGCGTTATGGCTGATCAGTCAGCAAGCTAGCCGTGACTGCACGGTCACCCTCGCGAGGGAGAGGGGGGGGGGGGGACCGCGACTTGGGAACGCGGGTCGCCTGACGTGCCTGGCAAACTACTGAGTAGCTGTCCGGGGCCGTTGCCGGGCCAGGTAGCACTGTGTAACGCGGCTAACCAGGCCATTCGTGACTGCTGGAAAGGGCTACAGGCACTGGAACGACCGACGCATTACAGCAGTGTCTTCCCACCGCTCCTTCCTATTACGAGATAACGCATACTGTACGTCGCGTTCCTTTTATTCTCTCACCAGTGACCGCTGTTTGAGTCAGCTTTTTTTACCCACCGCTTTACAGGGGCGAGACAAGTCGCGTGTACGAGTACTCGTGTGAAAATTATCTCATGCAAGAGGACAGACAAGCCGGCAGAAAAAATTGCTATATCCGTGCATATTATTCTTGTGACAGCAAAGTCGACCTGCACCACTGCGTAACTGGTTGGCAACGGGCGATTGGCATAGCAGTGGCCAGGATTGCCAGACGCGGATGGAGCAATGGAAGCAAATGAAGGCAGCCAAGCACGGTACGAAGTACGGATAGTGGACCGGCGAGGACCCTTTGATTGGGAGTTGGAAAGGTCGTCAGTACAAAGTACGAGTACGTACATCCTCCGTGGCCGCCATTGGCCGGACGCGGTCCAAAACACCCCCAAAGGGGGGGCAGCACCAGCCGGAACCGTCCTAGTACTACGGAAGTCCACTATAAACAGTAGCAACCACGGGGCAACGGCCCGTCCATTGGCCAAGCCCACCTGTACTCGTACTCCGTATGTTGGTCCCGCGGCGCCGCACGCTACGAGTACGGAGTACTCGTAGAAATTGCCGTCCAGTTTTCCTGCCCAATATGCTCGTAACCAGGTACCCGTGGCTCATCGTGTAAGCCCCACACTCGACCGCGAGAAAGGCTGTGGCTGAGGCGGCTCGGAATAACCCCTCTTGCCGGCCCTTTTTTTTTAACGTTTGTTTCTCCATCTTGGGAATTCGAACGACACCGGATGAGATCGGCAGAAAACGACTAGAGCCGCCAGCACATCCGAGGCGCCGTGCATGCGGAGGACTCATTGTATCCCATAGACAGACAACAGGTGTATCGGCTGGTCGTCCGCGTCGGTGTTCTTTCGCATCCCGCGCAGCTGAATCGGCCCACCAATTACATCATGATGCTACCGGTTCGCCTCCGGGCCGTGGCAGCCCGCCTCCCGCGGGCCTCTCCCGGTTTCGGGAGTGATCTGGTGAGGGCTTTTACGACAACGGAAAATACAAGTGCCCGGAAACAGGAAACGCCCTCGGGCCCCATTGCCAACACGGCCATGCCCACGCCGACAAGAGAGACACAATTTGTCCGCAGCTACAAACCACGCACACCCGGTCTGCGGCATCTGAGACGACCTATCAATGACCATCTGTGGAAGGGGCGGCCATTCTTGCCGCTGACATTTCCCAAAAAGGGACAAGGAAAAGGCGGTCGCAACAACCAGGGCAGGATCACTGTTCGGCACCGGGGCGGTGGTGTCAAGCGGCGCATTCGCATGGTGGACTTTGAGCGGTGGGAAGCCGGTCCGCAGCTGGTTGAGCGCATTGAGCACGACCCAGGCCGCAGTGCTCACATTGCCCTTTTGACGAACAACGTCTCGGGCAAGAAGTCGTACATTGTGGCAGCCGAGGGCATGCGGGCGGGGGACACGGTGCAGAGCTACCGCGCCGGGATCCCACAAGACCTGCTGGACAGCATGGGTGGTGCGGTCGACCCGGGTATTCTTGCCTCGCAGACCTGCCATCGTGGCAATTGCCTGCCGCTGCACATGATCCCAATCGGCACGTTTGTGTACAACGTGGGATCGCACCCGCGCAGAGGCGCCGTCTTTTGCCGGAGCGCTGGCACTTATGCCGTCCTCGTGTCCAAGGAGGACAACCTGATGACGGAGAGCGAGTCCTCCAAAACGGGCCCTCGGTTCGTGCAAGTCAAGCTGCAGAGCGGCGAAATCCGCCGCGTGAGCAGAGACGCCTGTGCAACCATTGGCGTTGCGAGCAACCCACACCACCAGGATCGGCAGCTGGGCAAGGCAGGCCGCAAGCGCTGGATGAACATCCGGCCTACTGTGCGCGGTGTGGCCATGAACAGAGGTATGTTGTCCGCGGCCCGCAACGCAAGGCCTGTGCGTGTGTCTGTCCCCGTTTGCTAACCGCACCACGTTTGCAGTCAATCACCCTCATGGCGGTGGCCGTGGTAAATCAAAGAGTAACCGGAACCCGACCAGTCCTTGGGGCAAACCGGTACGTATAACATGCCCGACAAGTCCATGTCGATTGCCATGTATGTGAACAAAGCTAACCAATGCAACCCGACAGGCCAAGGGAGGTTACAAGACGAGACGGAGGCGCAACGTGAACATCTGGGTGGTCACGGCGCGGCCGCGCAACATGGGCCGGAGGAGAAACGCCGGTTCTGGCTGATGAGAGCAGCCTTGGAGGCTGATGAGAGCAGCCTTGGAGGCTGATGAGAGCAGCCTTGGATGGCTACGAGTACGTGGGCTTGCAGCACCACCTTGTGCATTGCTGTGCAGGGACTGGGAACGGCAAGGTCGACTCTCAGCACTGGTCCAACAGCAGCATGGCTCCTTGTATATATCACACGATACACGTACGACACTTTTTTCCGCAGTATGTAAGATACGGTACAGTTTGCTGTCTCAACGCCCAGGCAAGGTTTCCCAGATTGGGGGGGGAGGGGCGCTCATATGATTTCTGTGTTGTATAATGTTGTATGATGTTGTATGATGTTGTATGATGTTGTATGATGTTGTATGATGTTGTATGATGTTGTTTGATGTTGTATGATGTTGTATGATGGAGAGCATATGTACGAGTACTCGTATTATGTAATAAGTAAATTGTTTGCGTGTCTGCAAGGGGCCTCAGCCCCAATTCCTACGTACGAGTACGCTGTACGAGTACGCTGTATGCCTTGGTCCCAAAGCACTTACCCCAAAGCAATCGCTGATTATGCCTTATAAGATGGATCCTATATCGTCAGCCGCCGTAGGGCAACTTCCTGGTCAGCACGATCCCCATGCGGCATCACCACCAGCTGGGTTTATTCCCCGTCCTGCACGCCGACTTTAGCAATAGGACCCAATTTTATGGCTTTCACTGCCGGATATAGCCGGCCCCAGTACGGAGTACTCGTAATGTCTTACGCTCTAGCTCCTTCTGTACGAGTGAGATCTAGGGCTCATTTCAGTGTAACAACGCAGCTGGATAAAACAAGGTATTAATAACTGTCCTTGGCATTCAAATGTACGGAGTTCTCAGAGTTCAAAAGACTACGAAGGAGGGGTACATCGCAAGCATCTTGGCAAGTATCTTGGCAAGCATCTAGGGAAACACCATCATCCAGTAGGCCCCTGGCCAAACAGCTCTTTCTCTCACACCTCTTACTTTTACTTTACTCATCTTGGCTTCCAATTGGATTCAACAAGACCAGAATCCGTCTGCTGCATTGGACCTTTTCACATTACGAGCTGCTCCTCTCACTCCTTGTTTGTTTTGCTCTTTTGCTCTTTCTCCTCTCGCTCGCTGTCTAGTCAATAGACCAACCAACCTAGTCCCCTCTCTCATGCCCGACCTCAGCACGCGGCCTCTGATTGCCCGTCCTTCATCACCATCCTCACACCGCGCCCAGACCACGCCATATCCGAGTGACGGGCGCTCACCCCAGACGCTCCAGATGGCCAGCCGACGCGCTGGGAGAATGCATGGCAGGCGCACCAGTCCGCTCGTTGTTGCTTCGGGTGTTGTCGACTGGCTTCTCATCATTGCCGCAGCTATAGGCGGCTATTACTTGGGCGAAATCACGCCAAACAAAAGGCCGTTCCAGCTTGAGAACCCAGACATATCGTGAGCCTTCCGCCCCGGCTTCATTTTGGATGCGTACGCGTCCCTATACGCGCGTGTTGCTAACCAAGGTCCATGCGCTTTGCGTCTCGCCTCCTGACAGGTTTCCTTTTACCGTCCATGAAACGGTCAACTCCCGAAATCTCGTCATTGCTACTGTCGCCGTCCCCATGGCCACCATTGTCGTCGTGTCGCTTGTGGCTGTGCCCGGCCTGGCTGTGCCTCCGGGCACCCCGCGCTCGCTTATTTGGCGACGAAAGCTCTGGGAGATGTATGCATCGCTCCTCTCCTACGCCTTGGGCATGGCGTCGCAGTGGTTCATCATCAATGGCCTGAAAAACCTTTGCGGCAAGCCACGGCCTGACATGCTATCGCGCTGCCAACCCGACCTCCAGAACGTGGCACAATACGTTGTGGGCGGCATTGCGAACATCACGTCCAACGGCCAGCTCGTCAGTGCCGACATATGCACTAACACGGATACTTCCACGCTCAACGATGGCTTCAGGAGCTACCCTTCCGGTCACAGCGCGTCTTCGGCTGCTGGCCTTGGTTACCTCGCCCTGTTCTTGGCCATGAAGTTTGGCGTCGTTTTCCCGTTTGCCGGCCCGCCGCATTCGCGTGAAGCCGCCTTGTATTCGGCATCTGCCTTCCCCCATCACGCCGTTTCCCACCGCCCGGCCAGCAACTCATACGAGCTCGATGACATTCCTCTTGCAAGACCCTTGACACAGAGTCTGGACGGCGCTCCGGCCAGAGAGGGCAATTCGGGCTCGGCCGGGCTTCAGGCTGGCGACTGGCTCGACAGCGCAGCTGTTGCCACAAGAACAGGTGGTGCTGCCCCGCCTCTCTACCTCCTCGTCGTTGTTCTCGCGCCCTTTTTGGGGTCTATCTTTATCGCTTCTTCTCGGTGGTTTGATTTTAGGCATCATGGGTTTGACATCCTCTTCGGTTACCTGATTGGTACGATAACCGCCATCTTTGCATTCCGCATGTACCAGCTGCCTCCCAGCTACGGGGCTGGCTGGGCCTGGAGTCCTCGGAGCGCTGACAAAGCCTTTTGGGCGGGTGTAGGCAGCCACAGCTGGGCAGCCGCATGGCCACAGTGGCCATCGCACGCTCGCGATGAGGAAGATCTCTACGAACCAGCGGCACATTATTCCACTGCCACTGCGGACTTGCCGATAACACAGCGCTCAGCTTCCCTGCGGCAGGCAGCCAAAGACAGCAACAGGCATACAGATGCGGAGGATAGCTTATGATTTTTGAAATATGTTTCATATCTCCGACATTTGTTTGCGGTTTGCGGTTTGCGGTTTGCGGTTTGCGGTTTTGATTTTTACTGTTTGATTTTTTGAGTTTCTGTGTGTTTTTTTTGTAAATTTGCATTTTGCGTTTTGCGTTTTGTTTTTGTTTATTTGCTTGCTGTTTTTAGATTTGTTTTTAGATCCGGCGACGTTCATGTTCTCGCACATGTGGCGAACTGGCCCTATCTGTGGCATATGGATGAATTGAAATAAGTACTCAATGCGGATAGTAAATTTCTAGGATGAGAGCCGGACATGTCTTGCGAGAAAACCCGGGAAGAAAACTAGGCAGAATGCATTATCAAGGTCCAGGAACGGAGACAACAGATAACATGAAATCATCAACATACACAAACGCCTAATGCTAAGACACATCAGATTATACGCAACAGGGGAAAGAAGGACCACAAAACAAAGATTAAAGATAACGGCCAACACACTCAGGCAAAAGCATGAGCAGCACAACTAAAGCTGCTTCCGTCGTGCTATGGCGCCGCCACAAGAGTCCCGGCGGCGTGCTGCTCTTCGGCGCCGCGCAGCTTTGCGTCTTCCTCCTCCTCCTCTTCCTCCTCCTCCTCCAAATTGCCGTCGTCGCCGTCTCTGAAACCACTGTCAATCTCCAACCGCCGGAGGCGTCGCCGCATATCATCCCGCTTCATGTTCTGCCACCGGATCAGCGCAGCGGAGGCATGCACCTTGAAACCGTACACACGGGGGATGTAGCGCTCGACGGACTTTGGCGGAATCAGAGCCGGGTAGACTTGAAAGAGGATGTTGTGAAACGATGTGCCAAAGTACGCCCCGTCGATAACGGCGTGGCGAGTTGATTTTGGATTGTAGATGTCCTCGCACCGGGCGCAATATAGCTTGACCGGACGCACATTGGGGATGTCGGAGAGGCCCATGGGGAGAAGGGGGTGAGAGTGGCAGTTGACACGGGGGCATTTGCCAAAGTCGGATTTCTTGTACTTCTCCAGCTGCAGGTAGGTTGGAAGGGGGACGAGTCAGCCTACCATGCCGTGGCGGGAGAGGGGCAACCTGAGAACAACAGGAACAAAAGAACAGGAACAAAAGAACATACCATTTTGGCTAGGCCTCGCGTCGTGACAATGTAGCGGGCGTGGACCAGTCCGTACAGATGACGGGCAGACTTTTCAATGGTCTCCCGCATATCATCTTCACAGTCCAGATCGAAGACGTCCGTGACGAGGTCGAGTGCATACTGATAGTACTGGACCTCTGTGTTGAGGCCGGTGAGGTTGAATCGATCTGTCAAGTAATCCTCGTCGATCTCGCAAAAATACTCGTTTCCCCGTGACGATATGAACTAGCAGTTGGACGTGTGTTAGCAAAGGGGCTTCGAGGCACGGACATGGCAAGGCTGAGGCTAGCGTGCCTGTGCCAAATGAATGGGAGAGGGTAAATGGAATGGGAAGGGTAGGGAAGGGAAAGGAAGGGAAGGGAAGAGAAGGGAAGGGAAGGGAAGGGGAGTGGAAAAGGTCAGTTGTCCTGGGCCTCGATGCGTTTGCTGGAGGGGCGTCCGGAGGGGCGCGCATCGCGACCGAGGTGGTGGATGTTAAGATGGAAGATCCAGGGGATGAACATACCCAGTCCCGCCAGTAGCTGGTGTACTCGCTATCCGTTTCACTGACAAAGTCGTCCATTCTTTATCCTGGCCGGGGGCGTTGGCAGCTTGTCTAGTTGTATGTGGTGCGCGCAGGAGGCAGTTGGGGAGTATGATGTTGCTCGGCGTCGCCCAGAGTTACGTCGAGGTAAATATTTCAGCTGGAAAGCTGCGGGGCGAAGCTGTGCTGACTAAGCTAGTCTCGTTATCGACGTGCTAGCCCCAGGCTGAGGGTGGGGTGGGTGGCTGATAGGACGCCACACTCTGTGCTGGTAATAATCTGCACACCATACTCCAATCGATGGACTCGTAATAAAAGCAATGGCATCATCGTCAGGATGTACTCGTACGGAGTACGAGTACTCGTAAGACACGCTAGATTGAGTGAGGGCTGGGGAAGTGGATGTTTTGCTCTGCCATATTTCCGTTCTTTGCGCCCATGGCCGGAGTATTCCGTAGAAAAAAAACTTACGCGCCGGCTGTCAAAACCATAATCAAACAGAATTGGTCGCATACTCCGTACGAAGTATGCGAATACGACACCGATGCGACGCACTAGTACTCCGTACTCCGTACTCCGTACTCAGTACGTTTCTCTGGCTGACCGGCGCAATGTGCAGAGTAGGAAAGGCGTCGATATCCTGGGACCCCCTCCTCTTCACGGATGCGCCACTCTGTCACAGCCCCCCTGCAACACTACGATTACGAGTACTGAGTACGGAGTACTCGTGTGCGCAAGAGGG
This sequence comes from Ophiostoma montium, assembly GCA_029299015.1. Taxonomy (NCBI): domain Eukaryota; kingdom Fungi; phylum Ascomycota; class Sordariomycetes; order Ophiostomatales; family Ophiostomataceae; genus Ophiostoma; species Ophiostoma montium. The sequence goes on from JANSMC010000133.1 coordinate 48,844, forward strand.
TGGCTGGTGGAGCAGGAGCTGCTCGGAGGAGGTGGAGTACGAGTACAAGCCGGCACTGCGTACTTTGTACTCGTACTCGTACTGCTTACACTGCGTTGGTTGCACGTCCAGGTCCGATGGGCGGCAATATGATGTGCAGGTGCACAACGAGCTGAGGCTGCGAGTGTTTGTTAAGCACGGAGTACGAGTATCCTACTCGTAGAAACGTCTGTCTCGGAGGAACATTCTGCATATTTCAGGTGCGGTCTTAAAACACGCATGGGGGGCGCTTTTCTATCTCACGATGATCTTAGTACGAGTAATACGAGTACAAGAGCTGTCAACAAGTTGCAAGCGGTCGAGCGTGGTACCTACTCCGTGCGGAATACTGTACAATACAGAGTACTCGTACGAGTACAAGAACACGACAGCGTACGGACTACGGACTACGGAGTACGATAGCTCCTGCTCGTAGAGGCTCCGCATATGAGCATCCACCGCATCTTTTCTGTTGCTTGGATCATACTGAGTACTTTGAAGTGGTATCCATCCATGTTTTGGTGTACTGAGTACGGAGTACAAGTACATTGTGACTCGTTCTCCGTACTCCGTACTCCGTACTCGTAATTGCGGTGTGATACGACTATTACCCCATAGCAGCTCTACGGAGTACTGAGTACGAGTACACGCCACTCGACTATTTCGCACTGTGTCGTGGCAGGACTGTGCTCCGTTGCTGCCATACTAGGACGAAAGAAGAGAAAAACCGGCAGGTATCGATGCGACAGACCCAGGCTGTACCTGTATCACGCAAGTATCTTATCTCATGCAACGTCCTCCAGTTGTAAGCGTCTTGTCAGCCCCAAAGGCTGGTACCGTGCATTCTGTCCTACGTACTGTACCCCACAGGATGCATGTTGAGTGCCGTATCTGCTAGCAAGGCAGATTATCCCCATTTTGTATCTGCACTGTGTTCTGCCCATGCTCGATTCCACGCACACCAAGCCGTTGCACGACCCCGGCCCGCGCTTTCAACGGTTTTCACTAGCGTCGGTCGCAATAGCGTTCCTTTTTCCTGTCTTTCCTTTTCCTTTTCCTTTTCCTTTTCCTTTTCCTTTTCCTTTTCCTTTTCCTTTTCCTTTTCCTTTTCCTTTTCCTTTTGCTTCTTCCTCTTTTTTTTCTCCCCTTCTTTTACTTTCCCCTGTTTTCTTCGCCTCATACGTTTCGTCTCTTCCTCGGCGTCGTGCATATTCGTACTGTTATCACGGAGTACTTGTACTTGTACTTTTTATTTTATAGTAAATTTTGACACATGCCAGCCTACTTTTCTTTTTCTATTTCTTCTTCTCGCGCTTTCACCAACCCTTGTTACTTGTGATACGACAAGACGAAATAGAGCCCTGATCACCCACGCCAGCTCCCAGTGACTCGACGCCCGTAAACACTAACCCAGTCAGCGCCTCGTCCGGTGTCATCAACGGAGTACTAGCGGGAAAGCCAACGTGTGGTGGGCGGGCACGCGGCGCTAGCAGACGTCCGGCAGCAGTAGCGTACGAGTACTCGTCGCACCTTTCCTCAAACCCCGAGCCGCGTGGTTTGAAGAAGGGGCATCGTGGATGCCCTTGCCAATACGAGAGCGCTATTCGACGAGTACAAGCCTCTGCCGCCCTGCACCTTCCTTCCTAGCCTGACTGTTGCAGCTCTTCTACGAGTACGAGTATTCTTCCACTCCCGTCCCGCTTTGTTGCCTCCTTCCCTCTTTCGCAAAACACAGTACGTACTCGTACTACTCGTACTCCGTACTCGTGCTCTTTTTCACCTCCACCCCTACCTCTTTTCACCTTTCTTGCCTTGCCCTACCTCCCTCCCGCCGCCCTCTCGCTGCCTCCCAGCCTCCCTAGCTGTCCTCGCATCCTGGGCCTCCTTTCTTAACCCCGTTCTTGTTCTGGCCGGCCCGGAGTCTCTCAGCTACGAGTACAATCCAGAACGCATCGCTTTAGCTCAGCTGCTCAGCCGATGCACACGCCTTGTTTGGCGTTCCGCTCATCTTATTACGAGCCTGTCCTGTCTACCCTTTGCTCTCTCTCGGGCGATCCCGTCACCTACGAATGCGCAACCCAAGCTCAGTCTGAAGTCGCAGTCTCAATCTCGTCTCATTTTTGTCCGTCTCCCGTCGCTCCGAACTGCACACCACATCCGCTGTACCTTGCGTCGCATTGTTACATACGTCAAAGCCCCCCTGCCCCCCCCCCCCCTCCCCCCCGTCCCATCACCCTAGGCCCTAGAACCTCCTCGCCTGCCTGCAGGGGACCACGCCGTCAAAAGCCAGCATCAACGTCTGTCAGCCTGCCGTTATTGTTCGCCGTTGCCGCCCCACTTCACCGCATCGTGTGCCTGCGCTCTTTGGCTCTTCTTTTTCTTCATTCTTCTCTTTTCCACACACTTCTGCTTCTCGCCTGAGCTCGCCCTTCCCCCCTCCCGGGCATCTCCAGCTTCTTTACACCCCCCCGTTGACAGCCCCCGTCGCATAGAGGATGCCACGGCAAGTAAATGAGCAGCTACAGACATTCATACCGCTGGATCTTCAACACCCGAGGGCCATCCAGAAATTCAAAAAACAGCAAGTCCCCCGCACCCCAAAATACAGACCGACGCTCGCCGTAGCCGTCTCACCCCAAGGGCCGTCATCCCGCATCGTCTTGGATATGCTACGGCCTTGACCCGCCTGGGTCGCCACACAACCTCGGACCATGCATGCGCAGCCACAGCAATTCCGGTAACCTGCGGATCAGCCATATGGCACCGTGCAGCGTCAGTCTTGTCTCTGCTCACCTGCATCGCCTTGTACCGGACAAGTGGCTCCTCTGGGCTATGCGCCGCCCATAGCCTCCAACTGCCGCCGCCCATGCTCTTTTTTGTGGCCGCTCTTTGGGCTCATCACCGCCCTGCCACCGGGGACTCTGGATAGCTCCTCTCTTAATCCTACAACAAGACACCGACACCGGCGGTCAGCCTCTGGTCGTGGTACCGCCGGTGCCGACTGATCGGCATTCTACCTTTCTCTCTCTCGCGCGTGCCAGCCATGGCCGCCACAGCTCCCACACTGCCCGAGCTCAAGGGTACGCCTGTCCGTCCTGGCCAAGCCCGCCCTCCCGTGCCTCTCGAGCCAACCGTCGAAACACTGCTACGCCAGCAGGCTGAGATCAGTGCAAAACTTGCTCTTCTTATGCCTCAGTTTGACACTCCGGTTGAGTTCAATGAGAAACTCAACATCAACATCAAGCCGGAACTGGATAACCTGCGGCATAAGCTGCGCGTCTTACGCACCTTTGCCGAGGACCAACGTGAGTCCTTCTCCCAGACGCAACCCTTCTGTTATGTTGTTTTGGACGCGTTGACTCTTGTCCACCATATATATTTGCAATATACTGACCGTGCTAGAACTCCTCGCTTTTGTGCCCGTCCTTTCCGAGATTGAAGAGGCTAGACAGCTGCAATATCAAATCGAGTGCATTGAAGCTGCTTGCTTGGAACATGGTATGCAGGCCACCACGCATAAACTCTCTACTCATTAGCTTGCAAGCTACCCATACTCACATCAGCCCCCTCTCCCAGGCCACAACTTCCTTGACCAGCGCGTGATAAACACGCTGGGCTTCATTCACTGTTCTAATGCTCCGCCGGGCTTCAGCGACTGGCTCAGAGATAACTTCTTGTCCAGTGATCCGGCCATTCGGGCATGGAGCCAGAAAGAGGACAGTATTGCATCCCGCCAGAACAGTCCTGAGTGCAGCCGCTCATGTCGTCGGCACTTTTTAAAATGCCCCAATCCAACCTGCGTCCACTACATTTACGGCTTCCTGTATCCCGACGAGCTGGACCAGCACCAGAAGGCTCATCGCACACAGGTGAAGCGTGAGCCCGACTTGTCTACGGGCGGGTCGGGCCCCGTTTCGTTAATCCCTCCCGAACACCCCAAGAACTCTATCCACACAGCTGGCCCGAGACTTGCGTCTCCTAGTCACATCCTACCTTCCACCTCCCAGCAGAGCAACAAGTTGCAGCTACCACCCCTCGCCAAGCCTGCGCAGAAACGAGGCAGCCGTGACTCGATCGGACCTTTTCCTTCGCTGCCTGATATTGCAGCCCTCCATAAAAGCCATTCTTCTTCAGCAGATTCCGGCAATGACCCTTTATTACCGCCGCTCAAGCGAAGCCGGGTTGGACCGTCGCGTCTAGAGTCTATTGGGGAGCTAAGGCTTCCACGCGAGGCGACTGCCTGCCTGCTTTGCAGTGCTGTGAAAGGAGAGGTATGTTTTTTTATTGCTTTTTGCTTTTTGCTTGTTCTCTTATATACCGACGTTGATGGCTTTCTGCAGTGGCTAATCTTTTCTCTCCCATAGTGCGACTCGGAGCTCACATGTGCCCTTTGCCGTATGCATAGCACAAACGGAAGTCCAGATGACCTTTACAATATTCTTGGTTGCCGCCGCGGGCCTCTCAGTGGCATGACTGATATCTTTCTCCCAGGTAAGTCAGTAATACACCGCGTCCTCCCTTGTTGTTGTAGCTTTTATTGCTCTTTAAAATCTTTTTCATTGCCCACCTCCCTCTCCTCCAAACTGTATCCAGAAAGCTCACTGTTATTTGAATTCAGTGTTCCTAAGTCCCAATGGCGCACACACTCCCACTGTCTCTCCCCTCGCCCGACACCACACTATGAACGACTATCTAGAACGAGTATATCCGGCACAGCCGGACACGATCAGAGTTGTCAAGACAAACCTGGACTTTGATGATAGCTTCTGGTGGACGGAGGATTTGGCTGCTTTTCCACTTCCCTCCGCAGACCCTGCTCATGTATCAGACCCGACGCGGGCCATGGCCCGCCCTCCACCCATTCTAACAATACTTGCATCGTCCAAGAATATGGATGGCTGCTCGTACAACTTCTGGCAGTTTCTCAAGCTGAGCGGTCTCCTGTCTGCGGACCGTAACATCGAGGCCGCTTCCTTTCCCTGCCTCTACCGAGCAAAGCTACTTCTCCGGGAAGTCTTGTTCTTCGACTTGCAGCAACCGGAACCGTCTATCGTCACAGTCAGCACTCACTCGGCCCATTCACCTGCCTCGAACGAGTACGAGCGTTACACTCGCTATCGCGTGGTGGACACCTGCTTGGTCCAGCTGCTTGACGCGTTGGAGCAAGCAGCCAGCCAAGAAGGGCCGGTGAGCCCAAAGCAATGGCTTTCTATCTTCTTCTCTCTTTGCATATTCAGTATGGCCAGAACGGTGCTCGTGAACATGGTCTGGCTTTGGCAGCGGCACGGGGGCCTGTGCAACACTGTTGACGGCGGCCATTCCAGCCCTGCAATGCTCAACGCAGCATACAAGGCCGTCGTGGCCAAATTCGGCAGCCCAGTCGCCACCTTGCTCGACAGAGACGATATTGTCATCGCCGACGAAGATAGGGAGCTGTACAACACAACGTCGATGATTGTCAAACGAGATAGCTGGCAAAAAGCCGGGCTATCCAGCACGTTTGACTTTCTCTTGTCTCTGGGCAGCAGCACCATTGCACACACTGGTCTCCTGCACGGTTTCTTGAGGCAGGTCGGGCTGGAGGGCCAGCTGCCAGCACTCAGCCGGTCTGCGGAGATGGCGGACAGCGAGGCAAACTGTGCGCCAACCACGCCACAGCCGTCGCTTAGCACGGGCCCATGGGGCGCAGCCACGGGGGGCAGCAACCCCGTCAGGGCCCGTGCCGCATCAGACGAGTCTCCTGTAGGCCTTTACGGGAGCCCCTTCATCTCAGCTTCACGGAACCCGGCACTGGACAGTATCTACGACCGCTCCCAGAATGCCGGCGGTGGACTGGATCCGGCACCACCGTCTTTGCACACCGGGGACCGACTGACCCTATCTCCGATGCAGGTGTCCAAGTCCAAGGCACCACTACAGAGACCGCCGCCGCGCCGGGTCTACTGCAGCACTTGCAACGAGTGCCCGGAAGGCTTCCGGGGGGAACACGAGCTTCGGCGACACAGCGAGGCAAGACATACACCCCTGGTCAAAAGATGGATCTGTACAGAACCTGTTGATATTGTGGCTGCCACGACGATGCAGCCTGCCATTCCGCTCTCCCGCTGCAAGGCATGTGTGACGAGGAAGAAGTACACGGCCTACTACAACGCCGCCGCCCACCTTCGACGCGCCCATTTTAGCCCCCCGCGCATGGGCAAACCAAGCGGCGAGTGGCCACCGATGACCATCCTCAAGGACTGGATGCAAGAAGTGCGCCTGTCTCCCGGGGCCAGGGATGACGCAAACTCATCCGACTTTGAGGAAGACTCTTCCTTTTTTGTCTCGGGCCATGCCCTGCCCCCGCCGCCACCTCGCTCCCCTTTGCACAATGTGCACGATGCAAAGGTGTATGCGCCTGTGTCTGACGCGACCAGGCCATCCTCGGGCCCTCTGCGGTCGCCACCGTTTGGGTCTCGTTCTGCACCGCATCCTCTTCCGGCAGCCCCGACAAGGCCGCCGTCGTCGCTGCCAGGATTCGAGGCCGCCGTCCGGGGGCCCCTGTCATCCGGGTTCCACGAGGCAGACGTTCACCAGCTGCAGCCGCTGCAGCCACACCAGCAGCCGCTACCGTTGCCCTCGCCACAGCCATTGCCTGTAGCCAGCGGACTGTTCTCGTCGCCCACGCTGGTCGCGAGCCCTCTCACTGCCGAGCGTTCCCACCACCCGGTCGCACCGCAGCAGGCATCGGCCCGCGCCGCCTCTGGCTTTTCCAACACCAGGGCAGAGGATCCGCGCCAGTCCAACCGGAATCGATGCCCGCATCCAGAATGCGGGCGCGTGTTCAAGGACCTTGCCGCGCACATGCTCACCCACATGGAAGAACGCCCAGAAAAATGCCCGATTGAATCATGCGAGTACCATGTCAAGGGCTTTGCCCGCAAGTATGACAAGAACCGGCATGCCCTCACGCATTACAAAGGGACAATGGTGTGTCCGTTCTGCCACGGGGCCGGTACAGCGTACGAAAAAGCGTTTAACCGGGCCGATGTCTTTAAAAGACACCTGACAGCTGTCCACAATGTTGAGCAAACACCGCCCAATAGCAAGAGGGGGGGAGCTGCCGCCGCGGGCGGGGGTGTCACATCCATGGCCGAGGGAGGGGAGGGCAACACGGCCGTATGCTCCATATGCCGCAGCCAGTTCCTCACGGCGCAGGAGTTTTACGAGCATCTTGACGATTGCGTCCTCAATGTCATTGTGCCTTCGACCAAGGTGGCTGGGACTTCGGAATTGGCTCTTCCTGCGCTCGGGTCTACGGATATGAAAACAGCAGCAGCAGCCACGCCAGCTGCGTCTGCGGTCGCGGGCGCTCCTGTGTTGAGCTCGCCGTCCCGGGCCAAGACGAGCAATGCTGCTAGGCGCTATGTTGCAAAGCCTCATGCGTCGCAGCAGCAGCGGCCGGCTGCATCCACACAACACATGGGGTAGCGACAAAGCTTTGGCGGTGGCATGTTACATACCCAGAGCACATCGCTGTATATTCCTCGCGGGCTATTAGCGTTTTCGGATTTGCTACGAGCGCGCAGGAGGACGGGCGGTTTCTTGTGTCTTGTATATACGTTGTGTTTCTCTTGATGTATTTCTCTATATCCACTCTTGTTGTTAATATCTCTTTGGCACAGTCTTCAGATAGTCCAGTATGTTTTCGGCGGGAAATAGGACAACGGTACTTCTGACAGTACGTGTACTACGAGTGTACGGTATTTGTATATATATATATAAAAACAGAGCTCACATTACTGAAATAGTCAAGCAGAACAACTGGAGTAGGCATGCTCGAAATAAAATATCACATGTTAAAATAATATATGCCCTTCCCGCAGCAGAAACGAACGTGCGTCCCCGAGGACCATGTTGAATGCTCGCCCAATGCAAGTACAAGTTGCTCTCCAAACGCCGAGGAAAAGGGCAGAAAAAGGGAAAAGGGGGAATAAGGAAAAGTAAATAGTAGTGGCTCCGCACCGGGTGCGGTGTGGGGGGAGGGGGGGCGTTCACGTTGTATGGGAAGCCGTCGTGTCGTCAACCGCGCCATATCCCGCGCCATCCTGCGCCCATCGCTTTTCCCGAAGTGTTGGCTCGGCGCCCGATGCTGCACGCTCACCGCTCGTCTCGGCCTTCCAGGCCCAGTATTCCGACAGTCGTGTCTCGGCATACGAGGCATAATCAAAGTCAATCTCCGAGATCATGGCCTGGATCGAAGCCCAAATGCCCCAGTAGAATCCCGGCAACCCCCGGAACACGTCAACCTCGTCAAAGAGGTTTGCTGCCTCGGTGTCGATGTCAAACTCTACATCGCCCTCCAGTGTAGGCGCGTGGAACCTTGCATAGGAGCGGATGTACTCCCCAATGAAAGCACGACGTTGGGGGATGGTTGGAATAACGCTCATGTCGCAGTCGAAGCCACCCCATTCAGCAAAGTGGTTGGCAATGTCAAAGGCCGCTGGGGACGGAACGGCGTATTCATAGTCAATAAAGGTCACCTGGCATGATGCATCCTCGCCCGCGCCAGTGGCTGCCGGGAGCATAATGACGTTTCCGCTGAGCAGGTCGTTGTGAGAGAAAACGAGACCGTTCTTCCCCAGACCGGGACGCTGGCTCAAATCGGCCACAAGCTGTTCTAGCTCTCCCTGTAGCTGGTCTCTGCGCTGCACTTCCGCACTGGTTGTCGTAGGCAATGCCATAATCCATTTCTGCATCACTGACCAGATGTTTGGCTCAGGCTTGCCCGATGCGGTACTGATCCGAGACGCTGGCCCTTTCACATCGGCCTGGGGTGACTGTGGGATACAGGGGACAATGGCGTGCCATTGTGCAAGGCGCCGTGCGATGGCAGCCGATATGTCAGGCCGCCGCAGGTCCTCGGGCCGCGCTGGGTTGCCGCGAATAAACCGGTACAGCATGCCGTTGTCGAAGCGGGCAAGGAGAGCAGGAGCCAGCCCGTGCCTCATGAGGAGCTCGTGGTTCTGTGCTTCTCGTTGACGGTCGATGATGACATCGGTGCCGTTGCCGTACGCTCGCAGCAGGATGGCATCCCGGTCAATCTCCTCGCTGGTGAGTCCATCCTTGTTGTTGATCGCCTTCAGCAGCGTGTTGGTGATCCCGTCTGTGAACTTGACAAAAGCAACTGATGCGTCCTGCGACGCCCAGTCCGGGCGCAGGGCGAGCACCAGTCGGCGCGCCGAACCGCCTGCATCAGCTGAGTCGTACCGGAGAGGCAGACGGAGAACTTCGTGGTTGGTGGGCTCAAACGCCATAGCGGCTGTAGGGGAAAGATAGTCTGCGCATGTGACACGCGCACCGCAAGCGTCACAGGGCCGCAGGAAGGCAAGCGGCTCTAGTCGAACTGGCAAAGGCTGACTTGTGGGAATTTGGCGCTATCCGGGGTATCAAGGACAATGTTTCAGGAGTTGGTCGTCAATAGCTCGCGTGATGTTTGTTTGCATTTGATCTCTGCCTACTGATGTATTGGGAGTGTGTGCTCGTGCCCCGTATCTAATGATCCAAGTATCTTATCGTAATTTCACCAAACACTATAAGCCTCCATTTGTTTTATTCTACAAACCCCGTTTTCTTACCCCTGATTTCTCTATCTGCTAAAGACTATACTTTTACGTACTTTTACTAGAGAACGATAGAGAAAAAGTCTTATACTAGATAGTGTAATGGGCCAAGGCCCAGGGTAAGCGTACGACTACGCCGTACGCCCGTCTCATCACGTGCCTCCCCACCGACTCTACGGGACTTCTGCGCGGATCCCCGCCATGTGACGTGGAGGCGGTGGGTACGTTACCGGAGGAGGGCATTAACCCTTAGACACACGCGGGCGTTTGGTGGTACGATGCGGGCGAGGGGAATAATTAGATACCCGCGGGCGTCTAAAAAGTATAGGTATGGTTACGTAAGGCGACGAGAGGAGGGGTTAGAAATAGGTTATATAAGTAGGACGAAACCTTTTAAGTATAAAACCCTTTTTATTCTTTTCCTTTTTTAAGATTAGTTATTTTTATACTATATTACGGTTATTACGTATACTATTATTACTAAAACTCTTTTTTTTTTTCTTCTACTTCCTATAGACCGTCTATACATAGTATAAGAGACGTCTATACTAAATCGTATAGTAAAAACCCAATAGTAACAAGCTTATTACCCTTAAGGAAAACTTTGTACGCTATAGCCTCGCTAGGCGGGAGTAATACTAGCGAGTGTATAAATATTAAGGTAAGTAGGTTAAAGCCTTATTTTTCTATAGTACTTAGTACTTATTTTAAATACTTTTACGTTACGCTAGCGTAGCGTAGTTATATAAAAAAGAATAACTATAAGAGCTTCGTATACGGCCGAAAGTAATTTACGTAGTAAGTACTTTTTTTTACGAGGAAGGTACGACCGTTTTATCGGGACTTAGTCGTAAAACTTATTTATTATATAAGTAAGTACGTTATTATAAAAATAAAACGACCGTCGCGATAAAGGGTAAGAGTAGTACTTTATTTCTTTATTTATACGCCTATAGACCGTCTATAGACAGTATAAGGTACTTCTATGTTTATCTTAAGTAGTAAAAAGCCCTAGAAAGGGAAAAACTCTACTCGTTATTGCCTTTAACTATTAAGTCCGTGTAATAGTTTGGGCGGTATGTTTGTAGATTGTTGGTTGTGCAAATGTTGGTAAGCACGGGTTATTTCTGTAGTGGATAGATTATTACAGGGATGGCGAGGACTACTCCTACGGAAAGTTATTGACTTAAGCCTTGAAATCCTTATAATAATACTATTCCCCCTCCTGGTCTGATTTGTTATTATCGGTATTGTTATAGTTTGTTTTTTTATTATTATTCGAAAATTGTCGTCCTATTTATTTGATTACGTATGAAGGAATACTAGGGTAGGATAAAATGGCCTGGTCGTAGGGATAAACTAGTAAAGAAAAAAATATCGATACTAAGGTAGGGGTTAGAAAGTTATAAGACTTTTATTTACTAAGCTAATTACGAGTGGCCGGCGAGACGCTCTTTTATATCGTACGCTTAGAGAAAACTCTGACTACGTACGATCGGTAGGAGCCTACCTTACGTAAAAGTTAACGACCGAGGGCTAGCCTTAGGGCTTTGCCTTTAGTCGTACTATAATTCTTTTACGCTTAGTTTTCGTAAAGCCGTCGCGGGTTTATCGGCGACTATATACTTATAAAGGGCGGACGGCTTTTTCTTTTAGCTATCGCTAATTTATTAGTGGCCGCGTACTTAAATAAACGGATAGCTTTTTTCTTTTAATTATCGTTAACTTATCGGCGATTGTACGCCTAGGTAAGCTAATAGTTATTAGCGTATAAGGCTTACTTTATTATAAGGGAGTATCCTTTATACTATCCCTCCCTTTTAAGGCGACGTCCCGGCGTATACTTAAGTAAAAGTAGGCGTTTTACGCGCGGTTATTTTCCGTCGTAAGGAAAAATCTTTTAGAGTAAAACTTCGGGTACTATTTTAAAATAAGCTTTGTATAGGAGCGTATAGGCGTTTCGCGTGCGGCTATTTCTTGTTTCGAAAAGTCTTATAGGAGTTAGGGCTTTAATATTATTATAAGATAGGCTTTGTATAGTAGCCGGCGATTAATTACGACTAACGGTTTTTTAGAATAGTCGGCCCGGATAGTTTTTAGTATAAATTATAGTAGTTCTTTTATTTATTAACTAATAACGGAAGGGAGCCTACCTATACTTTTTTCTTTTTGTTTTTTGTTTTCTTATTATACTCCTTTTTCTTAGTTTTCTAGCGATAGTATTCTTAGTATAGTAGAGTAGTTTACTAATCATAGGACTAGGGAGGCATTCTACTACTCCTTACCGCCTTCCTATAATAGTAGGCCTAAGCGTAATCTCTTTAAAAAGGCTCCTCGGGGACTATAAAGTAGGGAGAAAGGTTACGTATTTATATACTATAGAATTAATATCTTTAATTTATTATTTAGAGTTCTATCCCGATTAGAGTATTCCCGATATCTTTATCAAAATTCTAGAGTAATACGATAAGTCCTCGTAAAATTCTAAATCGGGCTTCCTAGCTCCCGTTAAAAGAGCCCGTACCCGGCTAGCTAGTATACTTCTTATAGTTATAAATTATATAGTTATAATATAGTTAGTTAAATAAAAGACTTAAAACCCGTACCTAACTCTTCGTTTTTAATAATAAATATATCCGGATTTTATATAAAGGCTTCTACTACTATTATCGCGACATAACAACGCGAAAACAAAATTATCAAAACGATATCAGAATCGGATTCGCAAACATCGAAAGTATGCCTAGGCGCGACGCCGCCGCCGCGCACTCGCTACGCGGTCGTAGGGGTAGCAATTAGGTATCTTAACGACAGGTACGACCGAGCGATAAGAATACGATACGGCCCTACGATAATACGAATTTATCCTTTTCTCGCCGCGAACTCGTGAATAAAGACGCTTTTATTAGAAAATAATTAAAAACTTTCGAAAATAATATTACCCG